>JAAAWM010011920.1:0-80000 GCA_036873465.1 Thinopyrum obtusiflorum | reverse complement strand
AGCATTGCAATACCGTTTGTGCTCACTTTTGTCACTTGCTACCTTGCTGTTTTTATTTATTCAGATTATAAAAATATATTTCTACCATCCATATTACACTTTTATCACCATCTCTTCGCCGAACTAGTGCACCTATACAATTTGCCATTGTATTGGGTGTGTTGGGGACACAAGAGATTTCTTGTATTTGGTTGCAGGGTTGTTTGAGAGAGACCATCTTCATCCTACGCCTCCCACGGATTGATAAACCTTAGGTCATCCACTTGAGGGAAAATTGCTACTGTCCTACAAAACTCTGCGCTTGGAGGCCCAACACTAGTCTACAAGAATAAAGTTGCGTAGTAGACATCACACACCTTTTTCGAGAGCTGTATTTCGTAAACTCGGTAATATTTGTTTCTTTTTTTCATCTTCTTAGTTTCTTTTATGTTTGCAAAGCACCCTACCATTATATTTTAATTTTTATTTGCTTGGTATGAGGTCAAAAGTTTACCCAGTTTAAGAGAGCCATTAGGACCCGCTTGTTCTATGGCTTTGACTGGCCTCGAGAGGGGGTAGACCATGGTGAATTCCTCTTTGTTTGTGTTAGGGTAGGTCATAATGACATGTTAAACCAAGATTGACCACATGTCTTCACAAGATTCCCTCCCGTCGCCTCGAAATGCGGGACTCACACTATAAGTAATGAACCTTCATGCAGGATTGTCCGGTTTGTGAAGCAAGTACCAGATCAAAGTTGTGTATTGGATATTTTAATATCACACCACCCTTGTATACATATATTAGGGCCACATCCAAGTGGGGGAGGTTTTTTGACCCTCCCTGGCGCGGCCTCAGACGAAACGCAGATCCGTCGGCCCGCTTGGTCTACCCCTTTGACTGGCTTTGAAAGAGGGTTAACCATGGTGAATTTCTCTTTGATTATATTAGGGTAGGTCATAGGGACATGTCAAAACAAATTTGAGCCAATGGCTTCACCAGATTCCCTTCCGTCGCCTTGAAGTGTGGGACTCACACTCTATATCTGGAACCTTCATGCCGGATAGTCCTGTTTGTGAAGCAGGTGCCACATCAAAGTTGTGTATTGGATATTTTAACATCACACCACCATTGTATACATATATTAGGGCCACATCCCAGTGGGGGAGGTTTTCCGACCCTCCCTCGCCCAGTCTCGGACGAAACGCCGACCCGTGGGCCTGCCTGGTCTACCCCTTTGACTGGCTTCAAAAGGGGGTTGAACATTGTGAATTTCTCTTTGTTTGTATTAGGGTAGGTCATAGTGACTTGTCAAACCAAATTTGAGAAGGCATGCTATAACAAGTTTCCCTCCCGTCGCCTCAAAGTGCGGGACTCGCACTCTAAGTCCTGAACCTTCGTGCTGGATTGTCCTGTTTGTGAAGCATGTGCCATATCAAAGTTGTGTAATGTATATTTTAACATCACACCTCCCTTGTGTACATATATTAGGGCCACTTCCAAGCGTGGGAGATTTTCTGACCCTCCCTTGTGTGGTCTCGGACGAAACACCGATCCGTGGGCCCGCCTGGTCTACCCCTTTGACCGGCTTCGAAGGGGGGTTGACCATGGTGAATTTCTCTTTGTTTGTGTTAGGGTAGGTCATAGTGGTATTTAAAACCAAATTTGAGCCTAAGTTCTCAAAAGATTCCCTCCCACCTACTCGAAGTGCAAGACTCGCACTCTAAGTCCTAAACCTTCACGTCGGATAGTCCTGTTTGTGAACTAAGTGCCACATCAAAGTTGTTTGTTGGATATTTTAACATCACTCCACCCTTGTATACATATATTAGGGCCACATCCAAGTGGGGGACGTTTTCCGACCCTCCCTCACGCGGTCTCGGACGAAACGCCGATCCATGGGCTCACCTCGTCTAACCCTTTGACGGGCTTGGAAAGGGGGTTGAACATGGTGAGAATTTCTATTTATATGTGTTAGTTTTGATCATTGTTTCCATTTTTACCCTTTTAGTGGAGAGAACTTGGGATTTGCAAAAAATCTCGCCAATTAACAAAAGGATATGGTATCTTGAAATATCTGCCACAAAATGATATGGAACCAAAGACCACATCTAAGGACAAACAAACAAAAAGCAAAGAGGACAATGCGAGATGACATCTGCATTGGCTGAGAGCCAGAGAAACGGCTCTCGGAAAAGACCATGAATTACGAGACTCATTTATCGGGCTCTCAAAAAAGGTCCTAGCCCTAGATCTGGCATGCTTTTCTGAGAGCCCGACATAAGACTCTCATAAAAGCATCCTAACATAGATTAAACCGCTCGATCCCCTTTCTATTTCTCTCTCTGCCACCCACCACCGCTGCAATCGCCACTGCCGCCACCGTCGCCATCTTCCATCGCCGGAATCCGCCAGCCGGCACCTCCTCCCGCTGCCACTGCCAGCCAGCACTGCCTCCTCCACCCCTCTTTCTTTGGTCTACATTTTTATAAACATTTCCAGAATCTAGCAAATTTCTGAAAGCATTGTGGAATTGATCTGATTGTATCATAATCTGCTTTGAAATGCAATTGAAATTCAACAATTTTTTTTTACATTTCAGTTTGTGGCACTTTCCTGAAACATATCTGAAATTCAGTTTGTGGTAAGACTGAGATAAAACAACATGTCTGAAATTAAGTGCCATTGAAATGCATTTGAATTGAAAGCAATTGTATAAAGATTATATTGAAATGCAATTGAATTGTTTCAGAAACAGTATTGAAATATATATGATATGCATTTGAACCATTTCGGAAACTGTTTTTTTGAATGCAATCGAATCATTTCTGAAATGCAATTTCTATAAATTATTTTGAAACTAAAATTGAGTGATACAAGACTGAAATAAGTGCATTTGAAATGCATTTGAAGTTGTATGAAATTGATATTAAAATGAAATTTAATCATTTCAGAAACAAAACAAAACCAATAACGAAAATATGTGCATTTGAAACTATATGAAATATCTTCCCAGATGCAATTGCAACGTTTCTGAAAATGCATGAAACGTATCTAGATTCTAGAAATTTTATAGGGTAATATGCTATATTCATAGGGTAATTCACTAGATTGCATAGGGTAATATGCTATATTTATTTGCTAGATTATAGAAATTTCAGTATTACATCTAAAAATGGTCGGTGGTATGGGTTGTGAACGCTAATTATCCATTGCTAGTTTAACTATTTCTTTTTTTTACCAGATTCTGAGTTAGGCGTGAAGCAATTCCGAAGAGTAGTGAGGATTAATGCCGGCGATGGTGACCCCTCTTCCTCGGCTAGTTCGATACCCTCTAGCACTGAGGACCACACTACTGAGGACGACGACGCGACACCGGATCCATCCCATGATGAGTTCGCTTCCAAGGAGGGGGACGAGTTTGGTGAGAACGACTCGCGGTCTGCCTCCAGCAGCACAGCCAAGGGCAAGCACTCCTCGCGAGGTCCGACGACGGTCCTGAACCGCACGCTTACTGACCGCCGTCCTGTCATAGCACCGGCGCGAGACAGGTACACGATGATCTTACAAGTTATTTAGCATATCCTAATTTAACACTGGCATTGATTTTCTTTTTCCCCCCCCCCCCCCCCCCCCCCCCCCCCCCCCCCCCCCCCCCCCCCCCCCCCCCCCCCCCCCCCCCCCCCCCCCCCCCCCCCCCCCCCCCCCCCCCCCCCCCCCCCCCCCCCCCCCCCCCCCCCCCCCCCCCCCCCCCCCCCCCCCCCCCCCCCCCCCCCCCCCCCCCCCCCCCCCCCCCCCCCCCCCCCCCCCCCCCCCCCCCCCCCCCCCCCCCCCCCCCCCCCCCCCCCCCCCCCCCCCCCCCCCCCCCCCCCCCCCCCCCCCCCCCCCCCCCCCCCCCCCCCCCCCCCCCCCCCCCCCCCCCCCCCCCCCCCCCCCCCCCCCCCCCCCCCCCCCCCCCCCCCCCCCCCCCCCCCCCCCCCCCCCCCCCCCCCCCCCCCCCCCCCCCCCCCCCCCCCCCCCCCCCCCCCCCCCCCCCCCCCCCCCCCCCCCCCCCCCCCCCCCCCCCCCCCCCCCCCCCCCCCCCCCCCCCCCCCCCCCCCCCCCCCCCCCCCCCCCCCCCCCCCCCCCCCCCCCCCCCCCCCCCCCCCCCCCCCCCCCCCCCCCCCCCCCCCCCCCCCCCCCCCCCCCCCCCCCCCCCCCCCCCCCCCCCCCCCCCCCCCCCCCCCCCCCCCCCCCCCCCCCCCCCCCCCCCCCCCCCCCCCCCCCCCCCCCCCCCCCCCCCCCCCCCCCCCCCCCCCCCCCCCCCCCCCCCCCCCCCCCCCCCCCCCCCCCCCCCCCCCCCCCCCCCCCCCCCCCCCCCCCCCCCCCCCCCCCCCCCCCCCCCCCCCCCCCCCCCCCCCCCCCCCCCCCCCCCCCCCCCCCCCCCCCCCCCCCCCCCCCCCCCCCCCCCCCCCCCCCCCCCCCCCCCCCCCCCCCCCCCCCCCCCCCCCCCCCCCCCCCCCCCTGTGAGCTGTCTGCATCTCTAGGCTTTACTGTGCGGCGGAGGGCAAAAGCCCAAAGCCCAGCACATGGCGTTGGATGCATCATCATGCGTCCAGTTTTCACCTGCTGTACGTACAACACCAACCACCACATCCCACTGAGATTTCGCTCTAGAAGCTAGTAGCATATCCTGGCTGTCAAAAGTCAAAAGGAAAAAGAAAAACAGAAGCTGCTTATCCTTGTAATACCCTGACTCGTGGCAAAAGCTGTGCTAGTGCACACGAACTGTTAGACGACTATACAAATGGACATCAGTATCATGGGGAAACATGTCCTCGTGTGCAGAATAAGACGGCAAATTTGTCTGGCAAGGAGAAGAAGTCGCAAAATTTGGTGCAAGCTAGTGGTATGTGGAGCTTTCAAGTTGATCTGGCTAAATACTTGGTTTATAGTGTACGCTAAAGTACCCATCCGCCCACTAGATCACGCACAAGCCTCATTACTTTTCTTTAGGTACCAGCTAATTTGGTCAATCTGTTGTTGTTGCCCTTGCTGTTGGAACAGGGAAACAAGTTGAATTGGTGGCCGACCATCTTACGTGCAAGTAGTAGAATGATGTGTAAAAGTGCATCTAGTACATAACTATATTAAATTTTAGTCCTGTCTTCTTTTGCCGCAGAGCCATAGTGGCCAAAGTGCCGGAGTGGTCTCTACGGGTTTTTTTTTCCGGGTTTGCCCGTGATGCAAATAGTTATGGGGAAAATCCATATTTCTTATATTGATGATCATGATGCAATTAATCAAGCATCCTACAGAGACTAAGTGACTAACGAAGAATACAAATTTTCCATACCAGCTAGATAGCTCATGTTCATGTTCTATAATCTATTCATAGTTTTAAATAGCAGGCTATGGCATTCTACGTTTGGCACTAAATTGCGCTAAATGGTGCCATAGCGCGCTAAATAACGCTAAATTGTACACGATGCATTTAGCGCGAGACCACTCCAAACGCTATTGCGGCGCTATAGCTTCTATGGAGTAGTCTGTCGTGATGTCTTTGAGGATGACAAGTGATACATCACCCAGGGTCTACCCTTATCCACCAAGCATGCCTACAAACTACTACACCAAGACGAGGAAGGCCAAAACACTGGGCTGATCTAGTGTAGTAGAGTCCCTAACAAGGTCAAGCTTTTTGCTTGGCTTCTCTTCTGCGGCAGGATCAACCCCAAGGCAAAGCTGCTCCACAAACACATTTCTCCGAATAGCAAATGCCCGATATGTCGTCGTGCTATAGAAGACTCCGACCTCATTTTCCTCCAATGACCTATCTCTGCAAGAATCTAGCAACGCACTGGCATCCTTCACGGCTTGGACTTCAACTCTCTATGGGAGTTACCACTACCTCCTACCCTTGATGGCACTATCTGGCCTACGGTACGTCTTACCATTTTATGGAAAATTTGGGATAGATGCCCGAAACGCCAAGGTTTTCCGTGACATCGACAACCATAGCTCTCCAACAGTGAAGAACATTATCTCGGACTTCACCTTATGGACTCATCGGTTCAAGGAACCGACCGACAATGATACCGCCTCCTCGTGACGACAATACCTATCCTCACGTGCAAACGTGCCCATGTAATCTTTGACCAATTGCTTGTTTCTTGTAACTGGTTAAATTTCAGTGATTTATCTGTTTCCTCTATTTCAAGTTTCCTTTTTGTAAGGAGCTGTTTCCTTTTTCTTTTTGTCCTTGCACACTGAATTCACAAAAATAATCTTTCAAGGCCATTTCCATCACACACACATGATGCATGATTATTTGGATGCATGTGAGTGTGTGTACCTAATGACTTTCTGCACCAGATACGCCCTCAACAATCCGTGGCCTTCAAATAGCAGAAATCGCCCAAGACTTCTTTTTATCGGTCAGCCATCAACGCACTAACCCACATGACACAGCTTTCAATGCAGCGGAAATATACCGGACTAGCCATTACTTTCCCCGTACTTTAGTTTCCTTTTCTCCATGCGCCGAGTTCAACTAGATGTCGATCAAGCCATGAATGGACTCGTGTCTTTCCATGTCACCCGCGAGGTGACATTTAGAATTGACAAAAGCGAAAAGATTTCCACGTCCATACATAAATTATATGCCCAAATGCTACAGACACCACCACTAGCTTATGATGATCAACAAAGGACCTCCACTATAAACACCCGACAATATTAAAGATGATCTCCCGAGTAAACAGCCATTACACAACTCTAATAAAATATGATCTGGGACGACCTAGGCCTTGTATAGTCGCTATAATGCGCTAATGATCCATGCGTCAATCATTTGGACTTTCCATCATCTCATTATTAAGGCTCGTCAAAAGACAAAGTATTCTATATGTTACAGACACGTGGTCATGTATAATTCATGGTGCACCGCGTGAAGAAACAAACTGCCAAATCAACATAAAAACAACACAGAACAAGCAAAACATAAAAACAAACGAGACACACCGTGTGAACTTTGCCCCGAGACCTCACCGTGCAAAACATATGTAAGCTAGGCAGTATTCTGTTTCCCCACGCGGTGAGATAGATAGCTCACCGCGATTGGCTTTCATGAGCTAGTTAAGTCATCAATGGATGGAGAGGTCGGGCGCTACCTTCCTATAAAAAATAAAGAACTAGCTAGGTAATTTCAGCTCAATTCTTCATATACTAATCACCAAATTACTCTAGTAAGCTTGCTCAGCGGGTTGCGCTGGATAGAACTCATTTAATTAAAATGCGGACACTGAATCTGAACGCTACCAAAATTCCATAAGGTGCCAAGTTATATCACAGACATCACAGCAGAGGAACTCATCAAGATTGCACATTGGCGGCATCGTCATCATTTCTCCCCGAGCAAGGGACTCCGACTTCGCTGCAAACGACTGCCGATCAAACCCACCTTGCAGAGGCCGTGAGAAGCCAGATGAAGATCCATGCCAAGCAAACAGCCACACGTGATGGCGATAGCACACCTCCGATTCTGACGGCAAGCTCCGCTCGGGAACTATGCATGGTTGGCACCACGGAAGATCACGGAACAGACTACCTGTCGCCCATCATTGTCGCCTCTTAGACCCCACCGCCGCTGCTCCGACTTCACAACAAAAAACAATCTGAGACAATTCTGCGAACACGCCGGAGAAGAGCCAACTACTGAAACCTTTTTCACGACCCCAACATCACACACCCCCGTCGTCGTTGCCACAGAAGAATTAACACACACACCACCGTCTTTCACCGGCCGCCGCGGCGGTACACTGCACCACCGGCAGCACCGCACCACAGGAGATCACTCGCCCGCCGGCCTCCTCACATCCCTCTAGCTGGATGAAGCTCCAAAAATGATGCCCATGAGAGGGGTACGACATCGAGATGCCACCATCATCCAACCCCATCGGGTCTGTGGTTTTCCCCGGAGCTGTCTTGGGCAGAGAGAAGCAGAGCAGCCCATCGACGCCTTCAAGAAGGTCATGGCGTCCACGGACGCAGCCTTAGGTTGCACCACCACGGCCAGAGACGGGGCTTCCCCCGGCATCACTCCAAAGATATCCAGCAGAAAAAGTCCATCCAGCGAGTCCACCCACCCACCGCAACCTCTCCAGATCCATGGCACTGTCCACAGCCCCCTCCCAGTAGCCGCAATCGTTGCAAGGTGGAGCTCAGCCCCGAACCTGCGGCATCCAAGCCATGGGACAGAGGCGCCCTCGCAACCACCAACTCTTGCTGCATGTGCTATCAGAGGACGTCCGAACGAGGGGGAGGCAGCATCGCCACCAGAGCCACGTCACTGCATCGCTGAAGCAAACCCCCAGAGACACCGAGGACTGGATCCTCCACAATAGGGACCTCCCTACCCCTCGCTCCGGTGACGCTGCTCGTCGCCGCCACCTCCATCATCGCCAAGCAGCGGCCCTCACTGGCCCAGATCAGGCCCGCACCGCCGCGCCGCTGACTCTACATGCCCTCCTTGCCTTCACATCCAGAGCACGCCACCTTGGCTCCTAGAAGCCCACGCTACGCCTCAGAGCAGCCGCCCTCGCACCCCCAAGCAGCGTCCGCCGACGAGCCCCCCCGGCCGTAGCCACCGCACCACTGCACCGAATCGAGGCGCTGCCACGTTCCCTGGAGCCAGCATGGGCTTCGCCGGCGGCTCCTCTGGCAACAGCAATACGAGAGGGAGGGGAATGGGGGAAGGTAGAGGCACCGACTAGGGTTACCCCGTCTCGCCGGAGGAGGGCGATGCCGGAGATGATGGAGGGGTGGCTCCTTCCGCTTAAGCAAACTGATTAATTACTACGCTGAGAAACATATTCATCTCCATTTATTCATGTTGCAGGACGATTTTTTGAAAACATTGCATGGACAACGTGAACTCAGGATCACAGTAAAGTACTTGTAGGCAGTAGCATTGAACATAGGGTCTCCATGAACCGAAGACATTAATTTGGTGATAGATGTCTGTTTAAGTTAGCACGCTTTCTTGAACTTCAATTGTACACAATTAATCATGCTGAAAGGAAAAACGAAAAAAGATGGCTTTATAACAAACTATTCTCTAGTTTATATTAGTTTCTTAAAAAAAAGAGAAAAGAGATTTTTTGGTCCCTCAACCAACGTTAGGGTAAGATTTGGTCCCTCAACTCCAAAACTAGAAAAACATAGTCTCTTAATTTGTAAAACCCTATATCTTTGGTCCCTAACTCTATTCAAATTGGTTTCAATGATGACGTGGCGTGTTTCTGACTCGGACCTGATACCATGGCACAGTTTGATCGTAGACCTCACCATATCAGCGCCCATGCATTCCGATGAATGTGGCTTTGTGATTTGTGATTTATGTCTTTGCGCATTGTAGAGCAACTATTCTGACTATCACAATAAAAATAGGCGCTTCACTTGGAGCAATGAGCGGGACAACCCTGTTAAGATATATTCTCCACCAGTTCGGACTTTTGGATTAACTGGCTGAAGCATGCCATTCAATAAACCCTATCTTGTCCAAGCTTGATAGTTTTTTTTGCAATTCCGACTAGGACGCGCACTTTAACGACCACCTTCTACATGCCTTGTCGTCTTCCCTATCGTGCCATTGCCCGTTTCTTTTGGCATGTGATAGAGGTCCCGAGAGGCCGAGAAGCTCCAAGCTCGAATATATATTTTTTGGATTAAGATGCCATTTCTTCAAACAGTGGCCGATGCTTTGGCCGAAAACATCACACATAGTAAGCCTTGCCATGTCTTCCACCAACTTAAGAAAGTGGGACACCTCGCAAATGGATCCAATGTTTCGCCTCTGACGCAAAAATCTAGCTTCATATGGCCCTTGAGATTATTCCATGGATAGTTGTGGCCCAAGACTTCAGGGGGCTCTCCCAGGAAGAGAGAAACATTGGGCTGAGGCTAAAAAGACGGGTCATTGACTTTACGGTTCTTGAGAAATCTAGGAAGAGCCAATGCCCCCGGGTGACAAACCTCAAGTAAGGTGTCACAAATATACCCGTATTTATTCAAATATGGTATAAGTATGAGCCATGAAGATATGCTGAAGGTGTATCCATATTCAAGCCCGAAGACATCCCAGAAGGCCATATCTCGAGGTGTAAGATATAGGAAGGGAGGAGCGAATTTGGAATCCACCACAATGGAGTCTGGGATCATGTGGGCTAAGGACACTACTTTCCTTAGGCATGACAGGGTTGGAGTCCGGGACGGTTTGATTTCAACTTGGAGGCCAAGACAAGACGCAGATAAAAAGACTCGTAGGCCTAGGAGAAAGGAATTGTCTCAAGTCCCTGAGTTCCCAAAAGCCAAGAGGGAGGCTCCACCATCTAGAGAGGACAGACCTCATCTAGACTATGTATCGACACCATTATTGTAATCGCTGAGATAATAAAGATCAGAAGGCAAGACATAGGGCTATTACCCACACGGGGGCCTAAACCACGGTAAAAACCGTGTCTCTCTTCTCATCTCACCGAAGTTGGTCGACGGGGTCCTTGTGTCGCCCCCACCTCCACTTCCCGGAACACGCATACCCTCGTATATGCGATTCCCAAATTCTGCTGATGCCCACCATGAAGCGACGCTTTGATCTCGTGGCAATGAATTCATCGGCGTCTTGATCGAGTCTTCGCCGTCAACAGAGTTTTTCGCACCAATAAGATGTGCCCCGCTTGACCGAAAGAGGTCTCGATGGAGTGTGATTCGGGACATCGCTAAACCGCTTAGGCCGGCGAAATTCACCGAGGAATCCTTCGTCTCCGGGTCGGGCACTTAGCCGCACGCGTGGCCGTGCTGCTCCGCTTCCCGATCAGGCTCGCGAGATGGCAGTCACGCCTGTGTACGAGTGAAATGCCAAAGGCATCTCCTGGTTGGAAACGTGAGCATGCGGGGGGCTTGATAACGCGCACGTGGACGAGAGACACTAGAAGTCGCATGCATGGCCGAGGATACTGCCGAGAAGCGTGCCGCATGGCCGACGCCGAGGATACCGCCGAGAGACACTTGAAGTCGCTTTTGGAGTTGATCAGACACGTATGCGGTAGGCAGTGTGAACGAAAAAGAAAAAGAGGAAGTCCGATCAATTCACAGCAACGAGCCGCATGGATCTCAGGCAGACCGTACGCGTCCAGCCCAAGGGAAAAAGCGACCTAATCACGTGTAGGCAAAGAGACCCAATTTTACTTGTCTTGACCGCAAAGTCCCGTAGCGGCCGCTTCTCATGGCAAGCGTGAATCGGACCAGAAAGATCGACCTAGTAACATGGACGTGCAAGAATGCTCCCTCTTTCTTTGCTTTGGTTGCTTCACTCCAAAAGATTTTTGTCTTTTATTGACTAACCAAGAGTGCTAACATTTTTCATAATATTGCATGCACGAGTCCCCCCCCCCCCCCCCCCCCCCCCCCCCCCCCCCCCCCCCCCCCCCCCCCCCCCCCCCCCCCCCCCCTCCCCCTCTCCTCACCGCTGCCGGCCCACGTCGCTGGGCAAAGCCCGTTGGCGGCCAGCGGCGGCGGGACCTAGTCCTCGCCATGGAATCTCTGGAGCGTGGTCCTCACGGTGGTTGGTGCGCGGTTGATCAGTGCGGCACGGTGGCTTGCCTCGGCTCATCGACTGGACCCGGACGGTGCTCCGGCGTGAGCGGCGGTGGCAGTGACGTGCTGCGCGTGGCTGTCGGGTGACTAGGTGGTGCTGCGTGCGGCGGCACCTAGTCGGCCGCAGCTCGTGCTCGCGCGGAGAGCTCCGTGCTTCATCCGACAGCATCCAAATCATGTGCGACTACCATACCGTTGTGAGGATCCGACGAAAATTCTCCAGTGCATCCCGCCTCTGATGACCGTGGTTCGAGTGAAAAGATCTGGCGGAAGCTTGGGTTGGCATGGAGCACCCCTGCAACGACGACGATATGGACCTATTCTATGTGTCAACTACAATCACGATCGGATGTGGTCATACGGCCAAGTTCTGGCACACTCCATGGCTTAACGGGAGAAAACCAAAGATTATGGCGCCATATATTTTTTCAATTGCGAAGGCGAAAAACTCAACCATATGGACGGCCCTTACAAATGAAGCGTGGGTTACCAAAACTGACACGAGTGTGGTGGCATAACTCTGTCGCACCTCACCGAATTTTTCACCCTTCGTACATCGCATAAGAATGTACACCTTCTCGACAACATCGCTGATGGCATTGCATGGAACCTCCACGCCTCGAGATCCTATTCGGCCAAGTCGGCTTATATGGCACAATTCGATGACATCAACACCAACATCATGAGGCTGACTGTTTTGAGTAGTTGAGCGCCGCCTAAATGCAAATTCATTGTGTGGCTAATAATTCAGGGCAGAGTTCGGACGGCTGACTGGCTTCATAGAAGAGGTTAGTAAAATTGCGGCTTATGTTAACTATGTAAAAGGGAGCCGGAATCCGCCGTGCACCTGCTTTTCAAATTTCGCTACTCAACGCGGATCTGGAATTTGGTAAAAGATTGGCTTGGCCTCCTGGAATTGCATATTAACGTTTGGTCCCAATTCAACTCGGTCAAGGAGAGGTGATCGTGGGTTATTAACATGCAGGTAACTCGGCGCAAGGCCCTCGCTTTGCTTTTGATGCTTATTTTTTGGGAGCTATGCAACAAGAGAAACGGCTATGTTTCACCATGTGTCGTCCATGCCTACCACCATGTCCGTCAAGATAAAAAATGAGGCCATGTTATGGGCTGTTGCCGGTGCAAAAGATTTGAGCTCGAATATGCCGCGAGCGTGGACTTTTGTGTCAGAATGACTTCATACCAAGCCGCCGCCGCCTCTCCAAAAAAAACAGCCTAGTGTTTCTGTGCCTCCCGTCGGAGCCGCCGCCGGTCCGCCTCGTCTCCGGTGGCCCTAGGGCCATGGGGCCGTGGTGGATCCCGGCCCTTGTCGGCAGGAGGGCTCCGTTTTTCGATGTTTTTCTGAGTTTTGTTAGGATTTGTGTTCGGCTTAAGAAGATGAGACGGCGGCGTCTCCCTGAAGATGGAATAAGGTTCTCCCCACCTAGCCCCCATCCCGATGGTGCATCTAGCATCGTCGGAGGGAGTGTGGAGGTGTGGCTCCGGCGGATCTCGTGGGATTCGGTCGGTGGTTGTCTTTTATGGATCTACTCGGATCCGGTCTTCATTTGTCTACATTCGTGTGTCTTCAGGTTGGATCCTTCCGAACTACACGTCAATTCATCGGCGGCGGTTGCTGTTCTGATGCGCTGATCCTATGGGGCCTTAGCACGACGACTTCCCGACTGTCTAGTACAATAAGTTTTCCCGGGCTCCGGTGAGGGAGGGGCGATGACGGCGGCGCGCCTTCGGTACGCTTCAGTGCTTGTAGTTGTCGCTAGCTGGTCTACGGATATGTATGTAATTTTTATTATTTCTAGTGTTCATTGTACTGCCATGATTAGAGATGGATAGATTGGAAGTTTTCTCGCAAAAAAAAAAAAACTTTATATCCTTGTTGTGTACACTACTGGAATATGTTTGTCTCCCGAGTGCCAGAAATAATTGGAGAAACCGCGAAAACACTCGGCAAATGGTGCGCCGAGTGTTACACTCAGCAAAACACACTCGGCAGAGAACCTTCCGGCAAAGCAGCCTTTGCGAGTGTTTTCTTTCGCGCATTCGGCAAAGGCTTTGCCGAGTGTCATATTCACGTACTCGACAAAATAAAGGTCCTGACGGCCACCGGACGTAAACGGCAATGGCCACGTGTGCTCCAAGTTTGCCGAGTGACCTCCCCCCCCCCCACACCCCCCCCCCCCCCCCTCGGTGACACTCGGGAAACACTATGAATAGGAGAAAAAAAAGAGGACGTCATTGACCCCAAGCACTGCCCATTGGTCAGCAGGGAGGCTATGGCGATGGGAGCCCGTAGGCCACCAACCACCACACCGTGCGACGGATCTGACCACGCATGTGCACCGTGAGGCGCACGATGGAGGGTGCTTGGTCAACGGCGACCTCGCAGTGGCCTCAATCCGGACCAGGGGGAGGAGGGGAGGAGGCATGTGGCAGAGGGTGCATTGTCAACGGAGACCTTGCCGATGCCTTGATCCGGACCTGGGGAAGGAGGCGCGTAACGTTGGTTGCGTGGTCGACGGCGACCTTGCCGTGACCTCAATCCGGAATGGGGGGAGGAGAGGAGGAGGCGCGCGATGGAGGTGGCATGGTCGACGGCAACCTCGTCGTGGCCTCGATCCAGAATGGGGGGTGTAGGGGAGCTTTAGGGCGGGCGCGCGTGGCCAGATCCGGCATGAGGTAGGAGGGGAATAGCTGTGGCGGTGACGGTGAGCCTGCCTGGTGGCGAGGAGATTGGGAGAGATGGAAGGGAGCCGGCGGGGTGGGGTCACGGGGAGATCGTGAGAGAAGAGGGGATCAGGAAGATGGAGAGCCATCCGATCTAATAGATACGGACGGTGCATATCGCAATTTGTGGGAGGGTCCAGTTGACCAATCAGAATGCAGCGACGACTTTGCCGAGTGTTACACTCGGCAAACACACACAACTTTGCCGAGTGTTACACTAGTCAAACTCCTTTTATATGACTTGCAAAAGTATGTAACTTGTATACAGTGGCCGATCCAGGATTTCAAACTAGGGTGTTCAATTTTTTTTTAAATGTAATATGTAAAATGTTCATGTAGTAAGAATTTCTTTCTTTCATAATGACAATACCTTATAGAAATGACAAAAAATGAAGATTATTTACTACACAATCAGACAATATATCATGGCCAAAAACAAGGCATGTCATCGTTATCCTTTACTTGCGGGGAAAATTGCTCAGAAAATGTAAAATAAATAAATTATTTCAAGTAGCCATGTTAATAGGGCGTTAATGTAACATATCAGATGGTGAAAAAGCGTCGATGGTATGGGCTTGGAGGAATCAAGCTATTGGTGATGGCCACTTGGGTCGTTTGGGATACGGTCATAACTTATGCTTGTTGGACTAAGGGTTTGAGGCCAGTTTATACAAATTGGCATGCTCTTTATTGCACAAACTACACCCATTTTAATACATGTACCTAGTATACAGCCTATATAAAAATTTCTTGCCTTTTTTTTGGGTGTACATATGTTCACCCATCACCCCATGTGGATCCACGCCTCCTTGTATACCCAATACATTTTATATATCATATACCTCAATACTTTTTTACATATAATATACCACATATAAGTTGTTTTGTGGGAGTTTCCATAATTTTTGAATTGATTTAATATTTTCTAAAGTTTAAATGACTAGAAATGCACTTAATGGATTAAATATAGCAAACGGGTACCAGAAATGCAAAACTTGGACATGTTACATATAATGGTGTATGTGGAGTGCATAAAAAGTTTCAAGGTCAACAGACGAAGTGACCCGACACTTCGCATGCAAACCTAACCAGTTCCTTTTCGAAATCAAGATTCTGCCAGGGAGATTGTCCGGTTTATAAGTAGTCTACATGACAACTTTTGCGAAACATTCTAAAATTTTTACCGCAGCCTCTAGGGATCATATCATGACACCATGCCAAGTTTTATATTTTTCTTGCTTCGTTTGCATTTTTGAGAATTAAAATTGTTGGGGAACGTTGCATGGGAAACAAAAAAATTCCTACGCTCACCAAGATCAGTCTAGGAGATGAACATCTACGAGAGGAGAGATTGCATCTACATACCCTTGTAGATCGCTAAGCGGAAGCGTTAAGAAACGCGGTTGATGTAGTCAAACGTCTTCGCGATCCAATCACGATCTGTCCCGCGAACTCCGATCTAGTGCCGAACGGACGGCACCTCCGCGTTCAACACACGTACGGCTTGATGATGCCTTCACCTCCTTAATCCAGCGAGCGATGGTGAAGTGGTAGCTCGAGTCCTCCAGCAGCACGACGGCGTGGTGATGGAGGTGGTGGAGAAATATCAGCAGGGCTTCACCAAGCCAAGCGGAGAAGAAGAAGAACTATTATGGAGAGGAGGGCAGCGCCGTGGCAGAACATGGGTGCGGCTGCCCTCTCTCCCCTCCTCTATATATAGGGGGAAGAGTGGAGAGAGGGGCGCCCCTAGGGTTTCCCCTAGGGGTTGGCGGCGGCCAAGGGGAGGGGAGGCGCCTAGGGTTAGGGGGGCGCCCCCTAGGTGCCTTGCCCCCCAAGCCAAAGGGGGCGGCTGCCCTAGGGGGGCGCACCACCCTCCATGGTGGCGTGGCCTGAGGTAAGGGGGGCGCCCAGCCCCTTGTGGGCTGATGTGCCTCCAAATCTTGGCCCATGGGGCCCCCCAACACTTCCCGGCCCCCCCCGAAACCCCTTTCGGTTCTCCCGACGACTCCCCGGTACTCTCGGAACACTTCCTGACTCCGATCCTCTTCGTCCTATATATCAATCTTCACCTCCAGACCATTCCGGAGTTCCTCGTCACGTCCGGGATCTCATCCGGGACTCCGAACAACCTTCGGTAACCACCATAATGACTCAACTATACTTATATTATCACCAAACGTTAAGTGTGTGTAGACCCTACGGGTTCGAGAACTATGCAGACATGACCGAGACGCCTCTACGGTCAATAACCAATAGTGGGACCTGGATGCCCATATCGGTTCCTACATACTCTATGAAGATCTTTATCGGTCGAACCTCGATGTCAAGGATTCAGTCAATCCCGTATGCAGTTCCGTTTGTCCATCGGTATGTTACTTGCCTGAGATTCGATCGTCGGTATCTCCATACCTAGTTCAATCTCGTTACCGGCAAGTCTCTTTACTCGTTCCGTAATACAAGATCCCGTGACCAACTCATTCGTCACATTGCTTGCGAGCTCATTGTGATGCTGTATTACCGAGTGGGCCCTGAGATACCTCTCCGTCATACGGAGTGACAAATCCCAGTCTTGATCCATGCCAACTCAACAGACACCCTCGGAGATACCTGTAGACCCCCCCCCCCCCCCCCCCCCCCCCCCCCCCCCCCCCCCCCCCCCCCCCCCCCCCCCCCCCCCCCCCCCCCCCCCCCCCCCCCCCCCCCCCCCCCCCCCCCCCCCCCCCCCCCCCCCCCCCCCCCCCCCCCCCCCCCCCCCCCCCCCCCCCCCCCCCCCCCCCCCCCCCCCCCCCCCCCCCCCCCCCCCCCCCCCCCCCCCCCCCCCCCCCCCCCCCCCCCCCCCCCCCCCCCCCCCCCCCCCCCCCCCCCCCCCCCCCCCCCCCCCCCCCCCCCCCCCCCCCCCCCCCCCCCCCCCCCCCCCCCCCCCCCCCCCCCCCCCCCCCCCCCCCCCCCCCCCCCCCCCCCCCCCCCCCCCCCCCCCCCCCCCCCCCCCCCCCCCCCCCCCCCCCCCCCCCCCCCCCCCCCCCCCCCCCCCCCCCCCCCCCCCCCCCCCCCCCCCCCCCCCCCCCCCCCCCCCCCCCCCCCCCCCCCCCCCCCCCCCCCCCCCCCCCCCCCCCCCCCCCCCCCCCCCCCCCCCCCCCCCCCCCCCCCCCCCCCCCCCCCCCCCCCCCCCCCCCCCCCCCCCCCCCCCCCCCCCCCCCCCCCCCCCCCCCCCCCCCCCCCCCCCCCCCCCCCCCCCCCCCCCCCCCCCCCCCCCCCCCCCCCCCCCCCCCCCCCCCCCCCCCCCCCCCCCCCCCCCCCCCCCCCCCCCCCCCCCCCCCCCCCCCCCCCCCCCCCCCCCCCCCCCCCCCCCCCCCCCCCCCCCCCCCCCCCCCCCCCCCCCCCCCCCCCCCCCCCCCCCCCCCCCCCCCCCCCCCCCCCCCCCCCCCCCCCCCCCCCCCCCCCCCCCCCCCCCCCCCCCCCCCCCCCCCCCCCCCCCCCCCCCCCCCCCCCCCCCCCCCCCCCCCCCCCCCCCCCCCCCCCCCCCCCCCCCCCCCCCCCCCCCCCCCCCCCCCCCCCCCCCCCCCCCCCCCCCCCCCCCCCCCCCCCCCCCCCCCCCCCCCCCCCCCCCCCCCCCCCCCCCCCCCCCCCCCCCCCCCCCCCCCCCCCCCCCCCCCCCCCCCCCCCCCCCCCCCCCCCCCCCCCCCCCCCCCCCCCCCCCCCCCCCCCCCCCCCCCCCCCCCCCCCCCCCCCCCCCCCCCCCCCCCCCCCCCCCCCCCCCCCCCCCCCCCCCCCCCCCCCCCCCCCCCCCCCCCCCCCCCCCCCCCCCCCCCCCCCCCCCCCCCCCCCCCCCCCCCCCCCCCCCCCCCCCCCCCCCCCCCCCCCCCCCCCCCCCCCCCCCCCCCCCCCCCCCCCCCCCCCCCCCCCCCCCCCCCCCCCCCCCCCCCCCCCCCCCCCCCCCCCCCCCCCCCCCCCCCCCCCCCCCCCCCCCCCCCCCCCCCCCCCCCCCCCCCCCCCCCCCCCCCCCCCCCCCCCCCCCCCCCCCCCCCCCCCCCCCCCCCCCCCCCCCCCCCCCCCCCCCCCCCCCCCCCCCCCCCCCCCCCCCCCCCCCCCCCCCCCCCCCCCCCCCCCCCCCCCCCCCCCCCCCCCCCCCCCCCCCCCCCCCCCCCCCCCCCCCCCCCCCCCCCCCCCCCCCCCCCCCCCCCCTGCCACATTTTGGGCACTCGGCAATAATTTCTGTAGCTGAGAAAAGAAAATAAATATCTGTGCCGAGTGTCCGTCAGGAGACCCTCCACAAACTCCACCCTGCCAGACAGCGCTGTTACTTGCAATGGGAAGGGACACGTGGCCCCGGCTTTGCCGAGTGTGTGGCCATTGCCGAGTGCCCTTGGCAGCGTTTGCCAAGTTTCCTTCATTTGCTGAGTTTTTTTTATTTCCCACATTCGGCAAAGGCCATGTTTGCCGAGTGCCCAGGAAAGGCACTCGGCAAACATCAAGACACTCAGCGTACACGTCGATTCCTATAGTGGTAATTGTAAATTTGCAAAAACTCTTCTCCTTAATCAATGAGACGTGGTAAAACTTTTGCCTCCGTTAAAAGAATAGCTATTCTGATGATGGCGGTAGCTAACCATGTCCGAGAACTCTCCAGAAACACCCAGGAAATGTTTGAAAAACGAACGTGCCTATTGCCTGAACGCCTTCCTGACACATCACCAACCGTCCGTAGCGGAACGCACTAAGGTTAACAAGGGTTATTAGAAGCACTGTTGATTATTCCAAAGTGTACCAAGATATGTCATGGCTGTTGCCATCCCTCCCAAAAGACCATTAGCATCGACGGCCACCACGCAATCGATCCACATATTTTCTCTCGAAAGGCATCGATCGTCATTATTCCTCCATTCTATCCAACTACCCCAACTGATGACTGGTCTCGTTATCACGGACAGCGACTGCTGGCGTTCCATCCATCGGTCACTCGGTCAGACGGCCGGGCCCACGCACAGCATAACGTTTCTTTCCCTGCAACAATGACCCCGCAGGAATCTGATGGCGACCACGGCGAATTGCATGCATGGTGCGTTATGGCCGAAAGACCCGGCCGGCGGAGCGCGCGCAGCCACTAATGTCTAATGGAAGGGACGGCTGGCGATGGTGATACAGTGATACATGGCATGGCATCTCTGCCACTGATCGATGATGGGCATGCATGGATAGCTAGCATATTCCCCTTTGTCTTGTGCTCACATGTGTTCTTTTGTTGTGTCGATGGCATGTGGGGCGGATTGGATTTAAGTTGTGTGAACTGGTTGATTTGATTTGGTGTGGATGGAAATGAAAGTTCAGGTGTAAGTGGCTGCTTGCCACCAATGGAGAAATAGATCACATGCGATTAGTGAGTCATATCCGTACTGCCTTTCAGTGGAGGAGTTGTTTTTGTTGGCATCCTTGTCAATATTAACAGATCAAGATATGACTAATGAAATTTGGATATCAGTGGGATTAATTTGGATGTTTTTGATGGACAATAAATTGACAAACATGACATATCTTGTTCTACGCGAAGAAAATCAGCTTCGAACCACCCCCCCCCCCCGACCCTCGCGTCGTCCCCAGGCGACTCGGGGGATCCCTAGTCGCCGGTCGGCCGACGCCGCACCCCTCTCTCCTCCCCCCCTCGCCGCCGCCGGAAGATGCGGCCGGGCTAAGCCCGCGCTGCGGACGGCGGCGGCGGGGCGTTCGCTGCGCAGCGGCGAGGTTCCTCGGTGGTGGGAGGCGCTCTTTGCCCCGGCTCGGCGGCACAGCCGCGGCGGCTCCCCATGTGCGGTGCCGGTGGCTCCCTGTGTGGATCTCGCGCTCACGCTTCCAGATCTGGCCGGCGCGGGTGAGGAGGGGTGGCGGCCCTCCTTCCCCTGCTCGGGGGCGGCAGGGCGGCTTCAGCGGCCCGGCGGCTTCGCCGTCCCTGCGGCTGTGGCGTCCCAGTGGTTGGCTCCTCTGCGGCGGACGCCCCTTTGTGATGCGGCGGCGGCGGCTCCCGGCGTGGATCTCGTGCTTCTGGACCCGGCTGGCGCGGGTGCGGAGGGGTGGCGGCCCTCCTGCCCCTGCTCGTGGGCGGTGTACTCGCCTGCATGGTGGTTGCGTGCTGGAGGCGGTCCCTTTGGCTGCCTGAGGTGGGGGGATGTGGATCTGGTAGGCGGCCATATTTGGCTTGCCGGTGCTGCTCCGGCTGCCGGTGAGGAGTGGGTTGTGGTGGCTCTCCGATCCTGCTGGCGCGGCGGCTTCGTGGAGGTGGGTGGGCCAGTGGAGGTGCTATGTGTGGGGGTGCCGGTGGTGACGGGTGCTCCGGGAGAAAGTTTGCCGGGTTCTTGCCGGCCGGCGGCGTCGGCGTCCGCGGGCGTCGTTTCACCTCCTTGGAGGCGCCGTCGTGGAGCCCCGTGTCCGCCACCCTCGAACCTTGCTCTTCGGGTGAAAGCCTAAGGCCCGACGGTGTCGGGCGACGGCGTCGTCATCGTCGCTTCCCCCTTGGGGGCGTCGACCAATTGAGCCGTCACCCATGTTTGGTTTCCTCCTATTTATTATTGCACTGGAATTGGTAACTAGGGATTTGAGCATTTCTAAGGGCCAGTCCCAATGCACCTACTCAGCTCTCTCTTAGCATGCAGCGTAGGCCTGAAGCTGATGTGGAGAGGTAATTCAAGAATAGAGAGAAGATTGATGTATGTAAGTACAGATATGACCCTTGTCCCGCACAGACAATCATAGGAAAACTAATAATGGATCAATTCATGCACGTGCGCCCGCACCCCCTCTTTCTCTTCTCACCTCCCTGCTACTCCCGCTGATGTACTGCTGTGCATGCAAGCCACGCGCATCCGAGAGGAAGAGGTCACAGTGGAGGAGGGCGGCGGTGTGCAGGGATGGTGACCGACGACCGTTGTCGAAGAGGACCTGAGCATGGCCTTGGCGGGATCGATGAGCACATGCTCGCCGGTGTCAAGAAGGCAGAGCTAAGCGATGAGGGCAAAGAAGCTAGGCGTTGACCGGACCGGACTGGGGGAAACGGGGTCAGAGAGGGCCAGGTTGGATACAATGAGGGAGAGGTAATTGACCCAGTGGTGGCGGCAAGACTGGGTCATTGGATTATTTGTATGATATATTGTTGGTTGATAATATGTACTCCCTCCGTCCCAAAATAAGTGTTGCTGATTTAGTACAAAGTTGTACTAAATCAACGACACTTTTTTTGGGATGGAGGGAGTACATCTTTACATACAAGTTAACCAACAAATTGTTGGCGATGCTCTAAAGAGAGTTGATTTAGAGCTTGTTACACGCAATCATAGAGTTCATTGCTCAGTCTCATGGGCATCCACCTCATCTTTTCTCTTGAAAGGACATCGACATCATCTAGCGAAACATAAAAGATGCATAATGGATAGTCTCCTACCCCCCCCCCCCCCCCCCCCCCCCCCCCCCCCCCCCCCCCCCCCCCCCCCCCCCCCCCCCCCCCCCCCCCCCCCCCCCCCCCCCCCCCCCCCCCCCCCCCCCCCCCCCCCCCCCCCCCCCCCCCCCCCCCCCCCCCCCCCCCCCCCCCCCCCCCCCCCCCCCCCCCCCCCCCCCCCCCCCCCCCCCCCCCCCCCCCCCCCCCCCCCCCCCCCCCCCCCCCCCCCCCCCCCCCCCCCCCCCCCCCCCCCCCCCCCCCCCCCCCCCCCCCCCCCCCCCCCCCCCCCCCCCCCCCCCCCCCCCCCCCCCCCCCCCCCCCCCCCCCCCCCCCCCCCCCCCCCCCCCCCCCCCCCCCCCCCCCCCCCCCCCCCCCCCCCCCCCCCCCCCCCCCCCCCCCCCCCCCCCCCCCCCCCCCCCCCCCCCCCCCCCCCCCCCCCCCCCCCCCCCCCCCCCCCCCCCCCCCCCCCCCCCCCCCCCCCCCCCCCCCCCCCCCCCCCCCCCCCCCCCCCCCCCCCCCCCCCCCCCCCCCCCCCCCCCCCCCCCCCCCCCCCCCCCCCCCCCCCCCCCCCCCCCCCCCCCCCCCCCCCCCCCCCCCCCCCCCCCCCCCCCCCCCCCCCCCCCCCCCCCCCCCCCCCCCCCCCCCCCCCCCCCCCCCCCCCCCCCCCCCCCCCCCCCCCCCCCCCCCCCCCCCCCCCCCCCCCCCCCCCCCCCCCCCCCCCCCCCCCCCCCCCCCCCCCCCCCCCCCCCCCCCCCCCCCCCCCCCCCCCCCCCCCCCCCCCCCCCCCCCCCCCCCCCCCCCCCCCCCCCCCCCCCCCCCCCCCCCCCCCCCCCCCCCCCCCCCCCCCCCCCCCCCCCCCCCCCCCCCCCCCCCCCCCCCCCCCCCCCCCCCCCCCCCCCACATATTTAATTATATTTAAAAATATAGATATTTTATATTCTTAATAAAATTCAAATTAGCTTGAAATTTTGAATATAATTTTGTGTATTTTGATAATTTTAGAGTGTTTTGGAGAGGAAAGGATTAGAATTAAAATTAAATCAAAGTTATTCAGCATTTCCAAATTATCTTAAATTCAAATCAGATTAAGTTTGATATAAAAGATAATAAATAATAATATCAGTATAATTTAATTAAAAAATTTCCAATTTTTGTAACAAGTATCGCTCGGAGCAAAAATGTGTGAGGTACGTGTTGTTTACGATTTACTCCCGCTGCCGTGAGTTTCTCTCCTCCCCCATCCCCCACGCCCTCCACCTTCCCTTCTTCCCTCCTCCCACATCCTCTCCCTCCTTGCTCCCCCTCCCGATTGGATGGCACACGATTTGCTCCGTAAGACTATTGATGGAATGTCACTCTTTCCCATATTAATTTAAATATCCAAGTCAAAAATAAAATTTAATACTAAAGTCTGCATGAAAAAATAAAAGCGGTAAATTCATGAGCTCATGAGTTCTTTCTCAACTTTTTTTTTCGACAAAGGGTGAATTTTATTGACTCAAAATGAAGCATCAAGAGGATACAAACACATTGAGCGCACACCCGGCCTCTGCATAACTAAGATACACACAGCCAACACTAACACACGCACACAAAAAAGCACGCCAGCAAATAGCAAAGCCATATAAGACCAAAGCTATGCGTAGGCGAGAAAAAAAAAGATCAGATCCACGTTCGGCAAACTACAATAATGACCATATCTGCACCAACTACCTCATGACACCACACGGACGACGAGGTTCTTCAACAGTAACGCCTTCAGGAAGGGAGCGACACTCAAGCGCCGTCGTCACCGGATCCAACCAGTTATGGCCAAAATCTAGGTTTTCACCCTGAAGAAACAATCCGAGCATATCCGAGCAATGCCTTCACCAAGGTAACGATGTATAAACATCGACATTGCCAGGTATAACCAACTTGGGGCAGACCTAGGCTTTCACCCCGGAGCTTGAGACTGGGTGCTTGAGTAGCACCACCATCGACATCATTCATGTGTTGTCGCCACCACTTTTCCGCGATCCCAGTAGCTATATGCGACGTGCATCCGCTGTCGCTGCACAACCATCCCTCTGCATCAAGCCATCATCCATAGTTTGCATATCATCCCCGAAGTCAACCACCGGATCTAGAGGAAGAAACCGCCCAAGATCTTTCGATGGCCACCACATCGGGACTGCTGCCGCAGGCCGAACTTTCGAGGCCACGCATCTGGCCAAGCCGTCGGCGGCGCAAGGTCTGCCTTCCCGTGCCTAGCCGCCGCGCAACAATCGGACGTCGCAACGAGGTCAACCACCACGAGCACATAACCTCTGTGTTGCATCCAGGTTTTCATGGTAGCACCGCTATTGGATCTGAGTCCAGTGGCGCCGCCACCGAGCACTTTTGGCCTAAGATCTGACCGCAACAACCGCGAGCGGGGACAAGGAAAATCCACCGCCAGATGGCCGTGCCATGCCCAGATTGCCGGCCGGCCGATGCAATCGCTTGTGCTTGCCGCTGCTTGATGCGTATCGCTGATCTTTCATCGATGGCTTCACGTCCCTACAACGACATGCATCGCACAGGGAACCGCCCGGAGCCTCGCCGCCACCGTCAGCCGCACAGGATTTTCCCGGCGGCGTCGTCCGGTGGCGGCGGGGAAGCGAGAATAGCGGCGAGGACGCGGAGGAGCCGGATCGGAAGCCGCCCGAGCCGTCCGTCCGGACGACGCCAGTTCTTTCTCAACTAGTACCGTGTAGCATATATTTCTTTCAGAGATAACATAAACATATGCACCTAGGCACATGGAGAATATCAGAAGCATACAAATGCGTTACACCAGACATGTGCTCATGCTACCTAGGTAACCGTGGTACACATACACGAAGCTCGTTCCAGTACTTTAGTTCCCCTCGAACAGAGCGAGCTCGTACACGGTACACACGTACAAACAAGTAGAGCGATCGTACATACTTTGACTGGTACAAATGGCTTCCCGCGCTCGTATACATGCGTACGTACGCATGCACGTCCCATACAGATCATATATAGCTCTGGTGTGGTGTAATTACACCGGGCGATCAGACATGGTTGAACTCGTCGACGGCCATGGATCTCTGGCTCTGCAAGCGGCGGAGCTTGAAGGAAGAGAGCTTCTGGGGCACGTCCTTGACGGAGGGGGGCTCCTCGAAGCGGATGTAGGTGTTGACCCATCCGCCGGAGAGCGTGCCGATTAC
Organism: Thinopyrum obtusiflorum; assembly: GCA_036873465.1. NCBI lineage: Eukaryota > Viridiplantae > Streptophyta > Magnoliopsida > Poales > Poaceae > Thinopyrum > Thinopyrum obtusiflorum. The sequence goes on along the minus strand of JAAAWM010011920.1, from coordinate 55,010 downwards.
GGGGACGAGAAAGTAGATCCAGAGGCCGGTGTAGATGCCACTGGCCACCGCCGGCGCCAGAGTCCTCGCTTGGTTCATCGATCCTCCTGACACAGGACTGCAAATGCCACTCGTTTCCCCTCATCTTAGCTAATATGCATACATGATGCTATAAATCAGGATATCATTGTGGATTTCAGGTCCTACGTGCCTAGCTAGGGCCTACTATAGTATGAATATGGATATCCTACGTGGCCTTCAGTCATATATGTCAATGCCGGATCTGTCCTGCCTATTTTTCTTCCAAAAATATTCTTGTACTGTGTTTGTCTATATACGGTCAGAAATAATGTCTATCTGTTAGAAGGTTCAAAGAATCCTAACCAACTAATTAGTGCTCTTGCAATATCATTGTTAACCTGCGTACCTAAGCACAACTAGTTGTCGCCCCGAGTCGATGCACTGAATCTATCGACTACTCAAGTCTCGAGCTGGGTCCGGCCGTTTTACATCACACTGTCACCATGCAATTAAAATAAGGTGCTTTAAATTCTTTGTAAAAAAAGATGTGGCTTGGTAAACAGTCACTGGTGGAAAAAGGGCCTTTGGTCGCGGTTCGCAACTGCCATCCCCCCCCCCCCCCCCCCCCCCCCCCCCCCCATGCGTGACTAAAGCCCCCCCCCTTTAGTCGCGCCTCTTACGAACCGCGACTAAAGGCCCGTCCACGTGGGCGCCAGGAGTCCGTCGGGGCGGAGGACCTTTAGTCCCGGTTCTCGTGGCTAACCGGGACTAAAGGCCTCCTCCGCAGGTTTAGGGTTTTAGCCCCCCTAAACCTGGTTTCTTTTTAATTTGTAGTGTTTTATTTCTTTTATATTTTATTTTGTGTTTTATTTTAATTTTGATGAAGTTTCAGTACACATATTCTACGCTACTATATACATGCATATGAAATTTCAAACAAGAAGAATTCAAGAGGAATATATAATATATATTCAATCTCGGGTGACCATATACAACTTCGAACAAGTTTCCATACACAATTAGGATGGATGACCATATACAACTTCGAACAAGTTTCAATCTCGGGTATGCATATAAATTTCTTCGTCCTCGGTATAGTGTTCTCCTTTAGGATTGATGACTTCCCTCATGAAAAATCCTGCTAATTCATCTTGAATTGGTCGGAAGCGAGCTTCTGGACTAAGCCTCCTCCGCAAGTTATCCGTCGCCTTCCGCACGCTATCCGATGCCTTCCGCTCAGAGGTGTGTCTCCGGATGTTCTCACAAACATAGTATCCACATAGATTGGTCCCCGGTGGCTGCTTATCCACATTAACTAACCTTCTAAAATCTAGCTCATGTTTGAATTCACCGACAATTTCTTCTGAGAACCGTCTCCACCCCCCCCCCCCCCCCCCCCCCCCCCCCCCCCCCCCCCCCCCCCCCCCCCCCCCCCCCCCCCCCCCCCCCCCCCCCCCCCCCCCCCCCCCCCCCCCCCCCCCCCCCCCCCCCCCCCCCCCCCCCCCCCCCCCCCCCCCCCCCCCCCCCCCCCCCCCCCCCCCCCCCCCCCCCCCCCCCCCCCCCCCCCCCCCCCCCCCCCCCCCCCCCCCCCCCCCCCCCCCCCCCCCCCCCCCCCCCCCCCCCCCCCCCCCCCCCCCCCCCCCCCCCCCCCCCCCCCCCCCCCCCCCCCCCCCCCCCCCCCCCCCCCCCCCCCCCCCCCCCCCCCCCCCCCCCCCCCCCCCCCCCCCCCCCCCCCCCCCCCCCCCCCCCCCCCCCCCCCCCCCCCCCCCCCCCCCCCCCCCCCCCCCCCCCCCCCCCCCCCCCCCCCCCCCCCCCCCCCCCCCCCCCCCCCCCCCCCCCCCCCCCCCCCCCCCCCCCCCCCCCCCCCCCCCCCCCCCCCCCCCCCCCCCCCCCCCCCCCCCCCCCCCCCCCCCCCCCCCCCCCCCCCCCCCCCCCCCCCCCCCCCCCCCCCCCCCCCCCCCCCCCCCCCCCCCCCCCCCCCCCCCCCCCCCCCCCCCCCCCCCCCCCCCCCCCCCCCCCCCCCCCCCCCCCCCCCCCCCCCCCCCCCCCCCCCCCCCCCCCCCCCCCCCCCCCCCCCCCCCCCCCCCCCCCCCCCCCCCCCCCCCCCCCCCCCCCCCCCCCCCCCCCCCCCCCCCCCCCCCCCCCCCCCCCCCCCCCCCCCCCCCCCCCCCCCCCCCCCCCCCCCCCCCCCCCCCCCCCCCCCCCCCCCCCCCCCCCCCCCCCCCCCCCCCCCCCCCCCCCCCCCCCCCCCCCCCCCCCCCCCCCCCCCCCCCCCCCCCCCCCCCCCCCCCCCCCCCCCCCCCCCCCCCCCCCCCCCCCCCCCCCCCCCCCCCCCCCCCCCCCCCCCCCCCCCCCCCCCCCCCCCCCCCCCCCCCCCCCCCCCCCCCCCCCCCCCCCCCCCCCCCCCCCCCCCCCCCCCCCCCCCCCCCCCCCCCCCCCCCCCCCCCCCCCCCCCCCCCCCCCCCCCCCCCCCCCCCCCCCCCCCCCCCCCCCCCCCCCCCCCCCCCCCCCCCCCCCCCCCCCCCCCCCCCCCCCCCCCCCCCCCCCCCCCCCCCCCCCCCCCCCCCCCCCCCCCCCCCCCCCCCCCCCCCCCCCCCCCCCCCCCCCCCCCCCCCCCCCCCCCCCCCCCCCCCCCCCCCCCCCCCCCCCCCCCCCCCCCCCCCCCCCCCCCCCCCCCCCCCCCCCCCCCCCCCCCCCCCCCCCCCCCCCCCCCCCCCCCCCCCCCCCCCCCCCCCCCCCCCCCCCCCCCCCCCCCCCCCCCCCCCCCCCCCCCCCCCCCCCCCCCCCCCCCCCCCCCCCCCCCCCCCCCCCCCCCCCCCCCCCCCCCCCCCCCCCCCCCCCCCCCCCCCCCCCCCCCCCCCCCCCCCCCCCCCCCCCCCCCCCCCCCCCCCCCCCCCCCCCCCCCCCCCCCCCCCCCCCCCCCCCCCCCCCCCCCCCCCCCCCCCCCCCCCCCCCCCCCCCCCCCCCCCCCCCCCCCCCCCCCCCCCCCCCCCCCCCCCCCCCCCCCCCCCCCCCCCCCCCCCCCCCCCACCACCACCACCACCACCATCGGAGGGGGGTGGACTTGTTAGCCTTGGCGCCTCGCCTGGAAACACTATGTACTTCTTTTTCCATAGAATGATCTGGCGCTTGACATCTCCAAGTCTTCTCTCCCCTTCGGGTGTAGCTTTGTCAATCTCCAGGTCCTCAAACTCTTGGACTATGTCTTCCACCGTGACACGAGCATAGCCATATGCAATGGGGTTGTTGTGGTGGAGTGCTCCAGGTGTACAGGGTAAAGCACTGCCGGTAGCTACCTTCGTGGAAACGTTCCCCACGGGATAATGCAGATCACATTCTTTCATCTCCTTTACATCATCCACGGGGTAGTGAGGCTCCGGTGCACGAATCTCGATCATCGGTGCATTAGCACCAGGCGGGGCATCCGTGGAAGCCACGCTGCTTCTCCGCTGCTGGCTTCCGCGATCCGCTTCATGATCTTCATGCGGCCCTGCAGCCGATTTTTCTTTTACTAGTTCATGCACGGTCTGCTTCAACTCATGGAGTTCCGATGCAAACTTCGCCAAAAGATCTGCATCCCGGTCCGTCTTTCTCTTACGGCTTCTGTAACAGTACGGGTCATTGTCCTGGGAAAACCCTACTTTCCACGGAATTCTGCCTTTGCCTCGTACACGTCCTCCGTGTTCATCATTCCCGAGGGCTGTTGTCAGTGCGTCTTTCTCTCTGTTGAACTTGATCAAGCCCTCTTGAGCTTGGGTCATTGCGTCAATAAGGGCTTGGGTGGGAGCAAACTTTTTCTTCCGGTGAACACACACCCCTGTCTCCGGGTCTAGCGATCCCCCATGCCCGTACCCCCCCCCCCCCCCCCCCCCCCCCCCCCCCCCCCCCCCCCCCCCCCCCCCCCCCCCCCCCCCCCCCCCCCCCCCCCCCCCCCCCCCCCCCCCCCCCCCCCCCCCCCCCCCCCCCCCCCCCCCCCCCCCCCCCCCCCCCCCCCCCCCCCCCCCCCCCCCCCCCCCCCCCCCCCCCCCCCCCCCCCCCCCCCCCCCCCCCCCCCCCCCCCCCCCCCCCCCCCCCCCCCCCCCCCCCCCCCCCCCCCCCCCCCCCCCCCCCCCCCCCCCCCCCCCCCCCCCCCCCCCCCCCCCCCCCCCCCCCCCCCCCCCCCCCCCCCCCCCCCCCCCCCCCCCCCCCCCCCCCCCCCCCCCCCCCCCCCCCCCCCCCCCCCCCCCCCCCCCCCCCCCCCCCCCCCCCCCCCCCCCCCCCCCCCCCCCCCCCCCCCCCCCCCCCCCCCCCCCCCCCCCCCCCCCCCCCCCCCCCCCCCCCCCCCCCCCCCCCCCCCCCCCCCCCCCCCCCCCCCCCCCCCCCCCCCCCCCCCCCCCCCCCCCCCCCCCCCCCCCCCCCCCCCCCCCCCCCCCCCCCCCCCCCCCCCCCCCCCCCCCCCCCCCCCCCCCCCCCCCCCCCCCCCCCCCCCCCCCCCCCCCCCCCCCCCCCCCCCCCCCCCCCCCCCCCCCCCCCCCCCCCCCCCCCCCCCCCCCCCCCCCCCCCCCCCCCCCCCCCCCCCCCCCCCCCCCCCCCCCCCCCCCCCCCCCCCCCCCCCCCCCCCCCCCCCCCCCCCCCCCCCCCCCCCCCCCCCCCCCCCCCCCCCCCCCCCCCCCCCCCCCCCCCCCCCCCCCCCCCCCCCCCCCCCCCCCCCCCCCCCCCCCCCCCCCCCCCCCCCCCCCCCCCCCCCCCCCCCCCCCCCCCCCCCCCCCCCCCCCCCCCCCCCCCCCCCCCCCCCCCCCCCCCCCCCCCCCCCCCCCCCCCCCCCCCCCCCCCCCCCCCCCCCCCCCCCCCCCCCCCCCCCCCCCCCCCCCCCCCCCCCCCCCCCCCCCCCCCCCCCCCCCCCCCCCCCCCCCCCCCCCCCCCCCCCCCCCCCCCCCCCCCCCCCCCCCCCCCCCCCCCCCCCCCCCCCCCCCCCCCCCCCCCCCCCCCCCCCCCCCCCCCCCCCCCCCCCCCCCCCCCCCCCCCCCCCCCCCCCCCCCCCCCCCCCCCCCCCCCCCCCCCCCCCCCCCCCCCCCCCCCCCCCCCCCCCCCCCCCCCCCCCCCCCCCCCCCCCCCCCCCCCCCCCCCCCCCCCCCCCCCCCCCCCCCCCCCCCCCCCCCCCCCCCCCCCCCCCCCCCCCCCCCCCCCCCCCCCCCCCCCCCCCCCCCCCCCCCCCCCCCCCCCCCCCCCCCCCCCCCCCCCCCCCCCCCCCCCCCCCCCCCCCCCCCCCCCCCCCCCCCCCCCCCCCCCCCCCCCCCCCCCCCCCCCCCCCCCCCCCCCCCCCCCCCCCCCCCCCCCCCCCCCCCCCCCCCCCCCCCCCCCCCCCCCCCCCCCCCCCCCCCCCCCCCCCCCCCCCCCCCCCCCCCCCCCCCCCCCCCCCCCCCCCCCCCCCCCCCCCCCCCCCCCCCCCCCCCCCCCCCCCCCCCCCCCCCCCCCCCCCCCCCCCCCCCCCCCCCCCCCCCCCCCCCCCCCCCCCCCCCCCCCCCCCCCCCCCCCCCCCCCCCCCCCCCCCCCCCCCCCCCCCCCCCCCCCCCCCCCCCCCCCCCCCCCCCCCCCCCCCCCCCCCCCCCCCCCCCCCCCCCCCCCCCCCCCCCCCCCCCCCCCCCCCCCCCCCCCCCCCCCCCCCCCCCCCCCCCCCCCCCCCCCCCCCCCCCCCCCCCCCCCCCCCCCCCCCCCCCCCCCCCCCCCCCCCCCCCCCCCCCCCCCCCCCCCCCCCCCCCCCCCCCCCCCCCCCCCCCCCCCCCCCCCCCCCCCCCCCCCCCCCCCCCCCCCCCCCCCCCCCCCCCCCCCCCCCCCCCCCCCCCCCCCCCCCCCCCCCCCCCCCCCCCCCCCCCCCCCCCCCCCCCCCCCCCCCCCCCCCCCCCCCCCCCCCCCCCCCCCCCCCCCCCCCCCCCCCCCCCCCCCCCCCCCCCCCCCCCCCCCCCCCCCCCCCCCCCCCCCCCCCCCCCCCCCCCCCCCCCCCCCCCCCCCCCCCCCCCCCCCCCCCCCCCCCCCCCCCCCCCCCCCCCCCCCCCCCCCCCCCCCCCCCCCCCCCCCCCCCCCCCCCCCCCCCCCCCCCCCCCCCCCCCCCCCCCCCCCCCCCCCCCCCCCCCCCCCCCCCCCCCCCCCCCCCCCCCCCCCCCCCCCCCCCCCCCCCCCCCCCCCCCCCCCCCCCCCCCCCCCCCCCCCCCCCCCCCCCCCCCCCCCCCCCCCCCCCCCCCCCCCCCCCCCCCCCCCCCCCCCCCCCCCCCCCCCCCCCCCCCCCCCCCCCCCCCCCCCCCCCCCCCCCCCCCCCCCCCCCCCCCCCCCCCCCCCCCCCCCCCCCCCCCCCCCCCCCCCCCCCCCCCCCCCCCCCCCCCCCCCCCCCCCCCCCCCCCCCCCCCCCCCCCCCCCCCCCCCCCCCCCCCCCCCCCCCCCCCCCCCCCCCCCCCCCCCCCCCCCCCCCCCCCCCCCCCCCCCCCCCCCCCCCCCCCCCCCCCCCCCCCCCCCCCCCCCCCCCCCCCCCCCCCCCCCCCCCCCCCCCCCCCCCCCCCCCCCCCCCCCCCCCCCCCCAAATAAGAAACATCCATGATGTTGGGTTCATTGACCCACATATCGTTAATGGAACCCCCCTCCGATGGGGGTGGTGGTGGTGGTGGCGGTGGTGGCGGTGGTGGTGGTCGTGGTGGTTCACCTACACCTCCTTCACGCCATTCGACGCCGTCCCCCGATCCACAACCTCCGGCGGGTACGACGCCCCCCAATCCTCCTCCGGCGGGTACGACGCCCCCCAATCCACCTCCGGCGAAGAAGCAGAAGCAGGCGGACAGCAAGGAAACCCGCTCCTGGACTATTAACCCGGACCCTTATGTACCTAATACCACAAGGGTACCGGAGCCATCACTGAAGCCTCTCCTCCCAAGGCCTTGGGAACTTAGTGAAGCTGAAACCAAATTGGCCGCGTCTGCTCATTATGAGAAATGGAAGGCGGATATGAAGGCGATAAAAGAGCCTGAGCCCAAGCAAGTATTCACTGAGAAGCAAAAGAAGTGGGCTAAGGATTTTTTGATGACACCGTCCCAAGCCGAGCTGAATATGCCTGACGACTATGGACATGAACTTCGTAGGCAAGCAAAAATATTGAAGGAGGAGAAAGTAGAAAGTAAAAAAAGCGGGAAACAAGTTGACCAGCTCGGGATGCAGAAGAAACAATCGATCCCCCCGCTCATAGTGAAAGCCGGTCCGGAAGAGGACCCCGAGATCATAGCAGCTGCGGCAGCACTTGGATTGACTATAGCGAGTGCCATGAAACAAGCGTCCGAGATGGGTTTGACTCTTCGTGCCTTCTTAGGCCTTGAGGATGCGCCAGTATGTGAGATAGCATTACAATATGTGCGGAATGGGCCTCTCGTCGAGCCTGTGCGGGAAAAGAGTCTACCACCACAAATGCGAAATCTGCTACGTTGGTAAAAGCAATTCATAACATGGGCCGACAAAGAATATGTTTATGCGGATGTTACAGAGGAGCATCACACCAAACGGTACTCTGTACAAGTTCATATGAGTGAATTGTTCCAGCTGTTCAATCTGCGCGACCTCGACAAATCTATGCTGAGTTGCTACGTTCTGTAAGTGATTTATTTCTACCTCATCTCGTTCTTCATTGCCTGCACTATATATATATTGTCCTAACTATATTGTTGCGTACGCTATTATGCAGATTGAACCCCCCCCCCCCCCCCCCCCCCCCCCCCCCCCCCCCCCCCCCCCCCCCCCCCCCCCCCCCCCCCCCCCCCCCCCCCCCCCCCCCCCCCCCCCCCCCCCCCCCCCCCCCCCCCCCCCCCCCCCCCCCCCCCCCCCCCCCCCCCCCCCCCCCCCCCCCCCCCCCCCCCCCCCCCCCCCCCCCCCCCCCCCCCCCCCCCCCCCCCCCCCCCCCCCCCCCCCCCCCCCCCCCCCCCCCCCCCCCCCCCCCCCCCCCCCCCCCCCCCCCCCCCCCCCCCCCCCCCCCCCCCCCCCCCCCCCCCCCCCCCCCCCCCCCCCCCCCCCCCCCCCCCCCCCCCCCCCCCCCCCCCCCCCCCCCCCCCCCCCCCCCCCCCCCCCCCCCCCCCCCCCCCCCCCCCCCCCCCCCCCCCCCCCCCCCCCCCCCCCCCCCCCCCCCCCCCCCCCCCCCCCCCCCCCCCCCCCCCCCCCCCCCCCCCCCCCCCCCCCCCCCCCCCCCCCCCCCCCCCCCCCCCCCCCCCCCCCCCCCCCCCCCCCCCCCCCCCCCCCCCCCCCCCCCCCCTGGAGACGGTTCTCAGAAGAAATTGTCGGTGAATTCAAACATGAGCTAGATTTTAGAAGGTTAGTTAATGTGGATAAGCAGCCACCGGGGACCAATCTATGTGGATACTATGTTTGTGAGAACATCCGGAGACACACCTCTGAGCGGAAGGCATCGGATAGCGTGCGGAAGGCGACGGATAACTTGCGGAGGAGGCTTAGTCCAGAAGCTCGCTTCCGACCAATTCAAGATGAATTAGCAGGATTTTTCATGAGGGAAGTCATCAATCCTAAAGGAGAACACTATACCGAGGACGAAGAAATTTATATGCATACCCGAGATTGAAACTTGTTCGAAGTTGTATATGGTCATCCATCCTAATTGTGTATGGAAACTTGTTCGAAGTTGTATATGGTCACCCGAGATTGAATATATATTATATATTCCTCTTGAATTCTTCTTGTTTGAAATTTCATATGCATGTATATAGTAGCGTAGAATATGTGTACTGAAACTTCATCAAAATTAAAATAAAACACAAAATAAAATATAAAAGAAATAAAACACTACAAATTAAAAAGAAACCAGGTTTAGGGGGGCTAAAACCCTAAACCTGCGGAGGAGGCCTTTAGTCCCGGTTAGCCACGAGAACCGGGACTAAAGGTCCTCCGCCCCGACGGACTCCTGGCGCCCACGTGGACGGGCCTTTAGTCGCGGTTCGTAAGAGGCGCGACTAAAGGGGGGGGGCTTTAGTCACGCATCCCCCCCCCCCCCCCCCCCCCCCCCCCCCCCCCCCCCCCCCCCCCCCCCCCCCCCCCCCCCCCCCCCCCCCCCCCCCCCCCCCCCCCCCCCCCCCCCCCCCCCCCCCCCCCCCCCCCCCCCCCCCCCCCCCCCCCCCCCCCCCCCCCCCCCCCCCCCCCCCCCCCCCCCCCCCCCCCCCCCCCCCCCCCCCCCCCCCCCCCCCCCCCCCCCCCCCCCCCCCCCCCCCCCCCCCCCCCCCCCCCCCCCCCCCCCCCCCCCCCCCCCCCCCCCCCCCCCCCCCCCCCCCCCCCCCCCCCCCCCCCCCCCCCCCCCCCCCCCCCCCCCCCCCCCCCCCCCCCCCCCCCCCCCCCCCCCCCCCCCCCCCCCCCCCCCCCCCCCCCCCCCCCCCCCCCCCCCCCCCCCCCCCCCCCCCCCCCCCCCCCCCCCCCCCCCCCCCCCCCCCCCCCCCCCCCCCCCCCCCCCCCCCCCCCCCCCCCCCCCCCCCCCCCCCCCCCCCCCCCCCCCCCCCCCCCCCCCCCCCCCCCCCCCCCCCCCCCCCCCCCCCCCCCCCCCCCCCCCCCCCCCCCCCCCCCCCCCCCCCCCCCCCCCCCCCCCCCCCCCCCCCCCCCCCCCCCCCCCCCCCCCCCCCCCCCCCCCCCCCCCCCCCCCCCCCCCCCCCCCCCCCCCCCCCCCCCCCCCCCCCCCCCCCCCCCCCCCCCCCCCCCCCCCCCCCCCCCCCCCCCCCCCCCCCCCCCCCCCCCCCCCCCCCCCCCCCCCCCCCCCCCCCCCCCCCCCCCCCCCCCCCCCCCCCCCCCCCCCCCCCCCCCCCCCCCCCCCCCCCCCCCCCCCCCCCCCCCCCCCCCCCCCCCCCCCCCCCCCCCCCCCCCCCCCCCCCCCCCCCCCCCCCCCCCCCCCCCCCCCCCCCCCCCCCCCCCCCCCCCCCCCCCCCCCCCCCCCCCCCCCCCCCCCCCCCCCCCCCCCCCCCCCCCCCCCCCCCCCCCCCCCCCCCCCCCCCCCCCCCCCCCCCCCCCCCCCCCCCCCCCCCCCCCCCCCCCCCCCCCCCCCCCCCCCCCCCCCCCCCCCCCCCCCCCCCCCCCCCCCCCCCCCCCCCCCCCCCCCCCCCCCCCCCCCCCCCCCCCCCCCCCCCCCCCCCCCCCCCCCCCCCCCCCCCCCCCCCCCCCCCCCCCCCCCCCCCCCCCCCCCCCCCCCCCCCCCCCCCCCCCCCCCCCCCCCCCCCCCCCCCCCCCCCCCCCCCCCCCCCCCCCCCCCCCCCCCCCCCCCCCCCCCCCCCCCCCCCCCCCCCCCCCCCCCCCCCCCCCCCCCCCCCCCCCCCCCCCCCCCCCCCCCCCCCCCCCCCCCCCCCCCCCCCCCCCCCCCCCCCCCCCCCCCCCCCCCCCCCCCCCCCCCCCCCCCCCCCCCCCCCCCCCCCCCCCCCCCCCCCCCCCCCCCCCCCCCCCCCCCCCCCCCCCCCCCCCCCCCCCCCCCCCCCCCCCCCCCCCCCCCCCCCCCCCCCCCCCCCCCCCCCCCCCCCCCCCCCCCCCCCCCCCCCCCCCCCCCCCCCCCCCCCCCCCCCCCCCCCCCCCCCCCCCCCCCCCCCCCCCCCCCCCCCCCCCCCCCCCCCCCCCCCCCCCCCCCCCCCCCCCCCCCCCCCCCCCCCCCCCCCCCCCCCCCCCCCCCCCCCCCCCCCCCCCCCCCCCCCCCCCCCCCCCCCCCCCCCCCCCCCCCCCCCCCCCCCCCCCCCCCCCCCCCCCCCCCCCCCCCCCCCCCCCCCCCCCCCCCCCCCCCCCCCCCCCCCCCCCCCCCCCCCCCCCCCCCCCCCCCCCCCCCCCCCCCCCCCCCCCCCCCCCCCCCCCCCCCCCCCCCCCCCCCCCCCCCCCCCCCCCCCCCCCCCCCCCCCCCCCCCCCCCCCCCCCCCCCCCCCCCCCCCCCCCCCCCCCCCCCCCCCCCCCCCCCCCCCCCCCCCCCCCCCCCCCCCCCCCCCCCCCCCCCCCCCCCCCCCCCCCCCCCCCCCCCCCCCCCCCCCCCCCCCCCCCCCCCCCCCCCCCCCCCCCCCCCCCCCCCCCCCCCCCCCCCCCCCCCCCCCCCCCCCCCCCCCCCCCCCCCCCCCCCCCCCCCCCCCCCCCCCCCCCCCCCCCCCCCCCCCCCCCCCCCCCCCCCCCCCCCCCCCCCCCCCCCCCCCCCCCCCCCCCCCCCCCCCCCCCCCCCCCCCCCCCCCCCCCCCCCCCCCCCCCCCCCCCCCCCCCCCCCCCCCCCCCCCCCCCCCCCCCCCCCCCCCCCCCCCCCCCCCCCCCCCCCCCCCCCCCCCCCCCCCCCCCCCCCCCCCCCCCCCCCCCCCCCCCCCCCCCCCCCCCCCCCCCCCCCCCCCCCCCCCCCCCCCCCCCCCCCCCCCCCCCCCCCCCCCCCCCCCCCCCCCCCCCCCCCCCCCCCCCCCCCCCCCCCCCCCCCCCCCCCCCCCCCCCCCCCCCCCCCCCCCCCCCCCCCCCCCCCCCCCCCCCCCCCCCCCCCCCCCCCCCCCCCCCCCCCCCCCCCCCCCCCCCCCCCCCCCCCCCCCCCCCCCCCCCCCCCCCCCCCCCCCCCCCCCCCCCCCCCCCCCCCCCCCCCCCCCCCCCCCCCCCCCCCCCCCCCCCCCCCCCCCCCCCCCCCCCCCCCCCCCCCCCCCCCCCCCCCCCCCCCCCCCCCCCCCCCCCCCCCCCCCCCCCCCCCCCCCCCGCTCCAACATCTCTGACCACTGCCCTTTGCTGCTATCATGCTCGGTGGCGCGACCGAGGGCCTTTCGATTCCGTTTTGAGAACTTCTGGTGTAAGTTGCCAGGTTTCCTGGAAGTGGTCAAGGAGGCATGGGAGGGGGCGGTCCCGAGCCTGGATCCGGTGCGTGTGCTAGGCACAAAGCTACAGCGCACGGCGAAGGCGCTCAGAAGTTGGGGACAGCGGAAGCAAAGCACCATGAATCTGCAATTCCAGATCGCTAATGAGGTTATTTTGCGTTTGGACACGGCACAAGAGACCAGACCTCTATCTTCTGATGAAAGGAGACTCAAGGCTTTCCTAAGGGGAAGTGTTTGGCTCTGGCTTCCCTGGAGCGGGTGCGACTTAGACAGAGAGCTCGAGTTAGAGATTTGCAAGAGGGAGACGCCAACACAAAGTATTTCCATATGAAGGCAAATGGCCGCAGGAGGAAGCACCTCATACCGCATCTCTCGGATGGGGATCGCACTGTGTCAGAGATGGATGAGAAGTTGGGCTTAGCACGTGATTTCTTCAGTACTCTGATGGGCACTCCGAAGGCTCGAGGCAGTGTTATTAACTTAGAGGAGCTGGACCTGAACGCCCTATCCCCAGAGGCCTCCAGTGCCTTGGAGGAACCATTTACCGCGGAGGAGGTGAAGCAAGTCGTGTATAACATGCCACCTGATCGAGCGCCTGGCCTGGACGGTTTCACCGGTTTATTCTTCAAGCAGTGTTGGGAAATCATTGCTGATGATCTTATGGCGGCCATGAAGGCCCTTCATGAGGGACGGTTCTACTCTTTTGGTGCCTTGAACTGGTCCATCCTGACGCTGCTACCCAAGAAAGACAACCCAATGCAACTGGGTGACTTCAGACCCATCAATTTGATACATGGTGTGGCAAAAATCTTTGCTAAGGTCCTGGCGGCGCGGCTTTCCCCACTGCTACCCACTTTGATCTCGCAGGCCCAAAGTGCTTTTGTCAGCAATAGAAGCATCCATGAGAATTTCAAGTTTGTCCGCAATGCAGCCAGAATGTTGCATCAACAGAAGAGATCTGCTGTTTTGCTAAAGATTGACATCTCTAAAGCCTTTGACACTCTATCATGGGATTTTCTCCTGGAGGTGCTGAGGTGTAGGGGTTTCGGACCCAAGTGGTGCTCATGGATATGTGGGCTGCTGAGGACGGCTTCCTCTTCTGTACTTATCAACGGGGAGCTTAGTGATCCATTCACCTTAGCATGTGGTGTTCGTCAGGGTGATCCGCTATCTCCGGCCCTTTTTATCTTAGCCATGGACTCTCTTCAGGCAATGATGAAATGGGCTGCTCGTCAAAATCTGTTGGCGCCTCTCGGCTTCGACTGTAGGACTCCCTAGAGCCTCTATCTTTGCGGATGATGCAGTTCTTTTCCTCAAGCCGGAGCCTACGGACTTGCAAGTAATTTCTGCCATCTTGGAACTGTTTGGGGAATCTTCGGGACTGCGCATCAACCTGCAGAAGAGCACCAGCACATGCATTCGATGTGAAGAAGCACTGGCGGTTCAGGTTGCTCAACACTTCCAATGCCAACACCAAGAGTTTCCACTCAAATACCTCGGGCTGCCGCTTTCAATTTACAGGTTGAGGAAACAGGACGTTATGCCTTTGATTGATAAATACTCAAGCAAAATGGAGGGATGGAAGCCAAAATTATTGGCGCCAGCGGGACGCCTCGCTCTGACAAGTTCAGTCCTGATGGCTCTTCCGATACACTTCTCGTCTGTCCTTCCCCTGCCTGTATGGGCGATCAAGCTCATTGAAAGAAGGTGCCAGGGTTTTGTCTGGAAAGGGGAGGAGGAGATCAACGGAGGCCACTGCTTGCTCCCTTGGGCGCAAGTCTGCCGACCTAAGGAATTTGGTGGCCTAGGAATAATTAACCTCAGGCACTTTGGTACCTCGCTTAGATGTCGCTGGCCATGGATGAGTTGGGATGAAGAAGAGAGGCCATGGCAGAGGTTTCCCGACCAGGTGGAGAAGGAGGTGGCACAGATGTTTTCCACGGCTAGTGTCGTGGCTTTGGGTGACGGCAAGACTGCAAAATTTTGGACTGACAACTGGCTGCCAGATGGCCGATCCATCGCTACAAAGGTCCCAGCACTCTTTTCCTTTGTGAAAGACTCCAATCTGACAGTCAGTGAGGCACTACACAATAACAGATGGATCAAAGATATCAGGGGTGGTACTTCCACTACGGCTTTGGCGCAGTATCTACAGGTATGGGATATAGCACATGAGATTCGACTGTCGCCAACTACAACGGACCGGCTACAGTGGAAACTTACCGATGACCAGCGCTTCTCGGTCAGGAGCGTCTACGGAATGTTTTTCATGGCCAATGTCCGTTTTGCCTGCAACAAGCCTATTTGGAAGTCTAAGGCGCCGCCTAGGTGCAAATTCTTTATGTGGCTGGTGGTGCATCAACGCTGCCTCACTGCGGACAACCTCACTCGCCGTGGCTGGCCATCTAATGACACCTGCCCTCTCTGCCTGACGGAGCAAGAGTGCTGCACGCACCTGTTCGTCCACTGTCGATACACGCAGCAATTGTGGCGATGCCTCCAACTGTCAACAGGAGATAACTTCATCACGCCGGATCAGAGCCATAGCAGCACGGAAGACTGGTGGTTGAAGGCTAGAAGCGAGGTCCCCAAGCAGGTGCGCAGGAATTTTGACACGGTCATCATTCTCATCCACTGGAGGTTGTGGAAGGAGCGGAATGCTAGGATTTTTGACCACACCGCCAGCAGCGTCCATAGAGTCTTGGATCAGATCAGAGAAGATCTTCAAGTCTGGAGGGCAGCGGGTTGTGTCGTCGACCTCGCTATGTAAAAATCTCTAGCAGTGCGGCTTAGCGCGGATGATTGGGTGTTGTATCCTATGGTGTGGTATCCTCTGGAGGTCTTTTCAGTGCTAGACCGCCTAGCCTGTCTGACCTTGTTGTACTCTTCCCTTCGATCTAATAAAATTCGGCCAATGGCCCTTCGAGTATGCAAACTTGGAATCACATAGTAATAACATCAACAATACTTCGAACAAAAGGCACAACACAACATACCTACTGTTCTGCAGCCTTCTCGTCATCCATAGAACTAGGTCTCCATTTTCTATCAAAAGGTCCATAGCTTCTCTGCACAACCGTTTGCTGTCCATTCAGTTTCGTATCAATTAACTGCAGCAACTCTTGCAATCCTGTCCCAGCCACAGCTGAAGTTTTCAGGTGACAAGTGGATACTGGCTCTGTCAAAGTGCAACCACTTGTACTTATAGCTTCCGGGTCATTAGACTCTCTAAAACAATCTTCCGGTAACAGTTCAGAGTTCATTGCTTTCATCTCGATAGGCTCAGCAATTGATTCTTCAGATGCCATTAGATCATCATTTTCACAACTTTTCTCTGATAGAGACTCTGAATCCACTGTATCATCCAAGGAATCAGAAGACGACTGCTCTGATGACACATCATCTTCAGAGAACAAGTCTTCCTCCTCTTCACCTTCAGTGAGAAAGATCTCGTCTTCAATCCCATCAGTCAGAGCAATATTATCCACAAGATCAATCTGAAAATTTCCCATCAAACAATATATCACAATGCATATAAACCGAAAGTTATCAGGGAACCATATGTAATTATCAAGAGTTAGAACCAACTCAAATCTCGATAGGCACCTTATTCCAAACTTCGATCATATTGTTGATCTTATCCTGTGAAACACCAATTTGCTGCAGTACTTGTAGAACAGTAGCACGATGCTCCTCAAGATCAGGTGCGCTGGAATCCAACACATGCTGCACCAATGCATACAAAGAAAAATGTAATTTCGACCCTATACTGTTATACTCTGAAATAATTTGTATCATACAACTAAAGCAGAATTGACAGTAAACATGCACAGGGCTGAAGTAACACCTATTGATAACATGCAAATAAAATACTTCATCAGATATGTTCAATCTATGACTTTCGAGAGTGGACCTGGAAACAAGCTAACTCCACCTACCACTAACATGTCTGCCTCAGCAACTTCTTCCAGGGTGGCATGAAATGCTTCCACTAGCTGCAAACGGGGAAGTAAAGAGGTTAACAACAAGCTACAAATGGTACAATCTACAGGCGAGGAGAAAATAAGATCATATAATTTTCCTTTTTAGTTAGGAAGAAGACACTGATGTAGAAAGTGTCAAACAACACGGGGAAGATTAAAAACCAATTGTTGTCGAAAGCTGGGTCCTATAAATTAAAACCAGTTTCATGGAACTCATGAAAGGTGTAGTGATAATGTCATGTGGAGCCAGTATTATAGACGCCCCGGTCAAGCCCAGAAGAAGCCAGGTGCCGAGGCTCCCCCCACCCCACCCCACCCCACCACGCCCGAGCGCTCAGGCGGCAACCACCCACAGTAGCTATGCACTTGGGAGTTGGGAGCCTAGACCGTGACAGAGAAGGTTATGTAGGATTTAGCAAAGGTCGAGATAACAACTAAATGGATTTTTTGCTGCTCCCTGAATCATGCTACCTGCTTTTACCTGGTTATTCCACCACAATCTGTCACACATAACAAATATACATTCTATATGATGTAGTCAGAACTGATTCTCCAATAAAAATGTAATCACTAACAAGATTACCTGTACAGGCAAATCTGATATGAAGCCAACGGTATCACTGAGAAGTATTTTTCTCCTGAATCGAGTTTTGAAAAAAAGAGGTTATGCGCTGAACATGCCCAAACTACACAGTTGCATCAACATATTATAGCAGACAGAAAAATTGCTATGTTACCCTGATGGAAGAATCACACTGCGTAATCGAGGATCTACTGTTGCAAATAATCTGCATTGAATAGGGACATAATTTACCTCTGCATTAATGTTGTATACCGAATACAGAGTAAAGTTAATTTTCAGCATACCTATCATCACTGTATAGACCAGCTCCAGAAAGTGCACTCACTAGAGTAGATTTTCCCTAATGAAATAGCATCAGCGAACTCACGTCAGGGATAAGCTTAGGTCGTAGAGAACTCAAATATATTTCACGTATTAAATAGGTTACGTAGTCCTCGCTCCGTCCCAAAATAAGTGTCTTTGATTTAGTACAACTTTACAAATTAAGACACTTATCTTGGGACGGAGGGAGTATTAATCTAGAGTATCAGATGATATAAATATCTAAGATGAAATAAATGAACAAACTGTCATAGTAGATCCACATACAGCATTTGTATATCCGACGACTGCTACAGTTACAAGGTCTTGACCAAATGAGCCACCATGCCTCTTTCGACTCGAACGTTGTATCGCCCTAGTTCGGCGTACGTCTTCAATTTGAGCTAACAAGCTTAGACGGCGTTCTTGGATTCTGGATGAGATGCCGGAAAAATATGAGAAATTGTTGCATGAACTGATGTGCAGATACTTGTCTATCTACTGTTAGGCACCTCCTGCGTTGTAATTGAAGTTCCGTTTCACCAGCACCACTCATGAAACCCCGTCCGCCACTTCCTCTCCTAAGAACAGAACAGAACAGAACAGTGACATGAGCCTTAAATGCCAAGCAAAAGAAATTTACGCTGGAATAATTTCTGATAAGTTCGCTAGGGAGAATTTTTCATTCCAAATCTTTTGTGTAACATATTCAAAAGTTTCGTAGAACATCTGTAGAATTTATGAATTTAGTTGAAAAGTGATCAATTCTTGCGCTTCTTCAAAAGCAAAACCTTTTTACCCAATGGAGGTTTACACAGAGAAGAGCAAAAGAACAATTCATGGCAGAAGGGAGTTTGCAAGAGTTTAAAGTGGCACAAGAAAAAAAGAAACATTACACGATGAAGGATGGACTTTAAACCTCCATGTGAACCTCTAATCAGAGCATACAACAAATTAGACCACCATGGTAATTTGAATGGAAAATGAATTTGCTAACTTTATTAATACAATGATTCATACTTTGCCATGTCAGTTCGGAAAGATAAAAGGCTTCCTATATTTTAAGAGTTAGAATAATTAGTGATCCATGAAGCACTGACACACTGACCTATGCAGATCTAGAGCTTCGCAAGCTTGGCCTATTTATGTTATCAAACAAGACTCTCACATGGCCATCTTTTTGCTCTGAAAGACACGTGACACAAAACAAGGGTTTCGACTATCGAGGAGTACATTCGCTAGTTGATAAGGAGGCAAAAACATCTATTGTACTAGTGCCACAAGCAAAAAAAAAAAAAAAGCGATGAGAATTCTATCCATCATAAGTTGCTGGCATGATGCTCAATCTACTATGGTTTCAACTGTATTGCAAAAAGTACTACTCAAGAGTCAACACTACCTGAAAGCAAGAGTTGATCTTCAAACTGATAAAAATAAAAACTTAAAAAGGCACCAGTCTCCTGAGATTTCATGGTTTGTCCCTTCTCACAGGCAGATCACCATAAAGTGCTCAAGTACAATATAATCGACCAAAATTTGACAAGTTTCAGGCTCAAAATCAATTGGTGAACATGCATACACAGTAGCACCACGCAGGAGAAAACTTTCACAAGATTAATTCATACAATAAATTATTGACCACAGTAGGATGTAATTAAAAGGAAGCATACCCTCGAGCACTGACAACTTCAGCTTCCCCACTTGCACCAAAAGCTAGTTTTCCACCTGGGCCGCGAACACGGACAAGCCTAGTCTTCATGTACATGAGAGCTGCTAACTCTGACTGTACCAAGCAAACGACAAAGTGAAATAAGTAAATAAACATCAATATTCGGTTCTTCTCATTAATATTTAATATAATACAAATAACGAGACCCTGCATAGATCCACAAATGATGTGACAGAGTAGCACGCAGTCCAATATAAGATAAAATGCACCTGTAGCTTTGCTTCCTTTGTTTCAGCATGAGCATTGAATATCTCAATTATAAGGCCCACACGATCTAAAACTGGCTTTCCCCAGGCAACCTACCAACCAAAATATAAGACAAAAACCAAATAAAGCATCAAGAAGTCGGAAATACACATTTCTTGGTAACTTCAAATAAATTCAACTCAGGAGACTTGCCTCCAAGTTCCTCTGTTGGACCCCAGAGAGGAGCGTATTAACAAAAACTGCATCTAATTCTTCCTGATAGGATCAATGCAAATACCAGGTATTAAGATTTGAAAAACAAAATGAAGAGTACTCCCTCTGTAAAGAAATATAAGATCATTTAGATCACTAAAGTAGTCCTAAACAATATGTTTTACCACATATACCATAATATGCGACATTTTTGCACGCAGTATAGAAACAACCAGAGGCATCTAAATACAAAAGCATAAAAAGGAAAAAAAATAATAGACGGGACACTATGTACAAGAGGCAAGAGAAATGTGCACCTTTTCGTCCAATGCCCTCAGGTAACACTTGATATTATCCACAGTTCCAGGTCCAAAATACGTATCTGGCATGATGAGTTGTGAGATCAGATAAACATTTGTAGTCCTAAACAAGCCACATCAATAAGAATACCTAAGTGGGAAGACGAATTTCAAATGCTAGCAAAAATGGTTCAACATGAGTTATAAAATAACTACAAATGGGCAATGGTACAAAATTCAAGTGCATATATCGACCTTTATAAGAGCCAAGTGTATGACCCTCTTGCTTACCAATCCAACTCCAGGATATACACAACTCTTTTTGGCAGTGTATATTAATCTAGAAGGCAAAGCTCTTAAGTTTTGTGGAGTAACCCTGCACTTTTCGAAAGGGTTGGCAAAAGCAGATCTCTGCTTAAAACCCAAAAAATAATGATAACTCGCAAGAAGCGCTTTGTATCCTTGCTCTTATGATAAGAACGAGTCTATGAACCCACAGCCTCAACCATCAAAACTGTATGCTCTGCCACTGGAGCTGCGGTGTCACACTGATGTAACTTTAATAACACAAATAATACACCATAAATATGCAAGAAAGAATATATCACTATGACAAGACTTCAAAATAATAGAACCATTGCATCACAGTGAAACATGTATAGTAACTAAATTCTTGGTGCCAGATTGCAGCTACATGACTTCCACTTCATACCATATCAAACAGAGATCTAGGGGCTCTATAGAATGTGTTCCATCACAAAATATACCCTAATCTCAGGTAACTTGGACTAAACTACGAGTCATTCAAAGCAGCATTATCCCAATTTGATCAAGACTGGAATGACTAGGCGAAAACAATGCAGGCATGAGCCATGACCAGCGCCCTGCGTATACTACCACGGTGTAGCTTAAACAATCGTGGAAGAAGAAGCTAAATGTGCCTCCTCCTACCAACACACAATCCCCTATCAGACAACGAGGTAAATTTAAGTAAGCCTAATTGAGCAGTCTAATTCATGCATACTCGCGGATCTTAAGAATTTGGCCACAATAGTCCCCATAAACATGGAACTGGAACGCGATTCTTATTCGCAGTTGTCAATGCAACCCCAAAGCAAAAACACTCCCACTTGAGCTAAGCAGTAGGCACGGAGAGGTTAGTTGGGTACCGGCATGGTTGCGGCCGCGGGAGGCGGGGTTCTGGACGACGAGGTGCGGCGGCGCGCCCTTGGCGGCGGACTCGGCGTGTTCGAAGCCGTCGCGGGACTCCTCGAGGGAACTGGCGAGGTTGAGCGCCTCGGAGAGCTTGGAGTCGAGGAGGGCGCCACGGCGGAGGCGCGGCTGCACCACCAGCAGGCGCGGCGGGTGCGCGGGGTCACGGGAGAGCACGAAGAGGCCGCGCATGAGGCCCTCGTCCTCGGGCTCGGGGGGCGGCGCGGTGGGGGACGAGCGCTTGCCGCGGCCGGTGGAGAGGGCGTGGAGGGGAGGGGTCGCCGGTGAGGGCTGGCGGTGCAGGTGGGCGCCGAGGCGCGAGATGGCGGCGCGGAGCATCGCGGGCGGCGCCGACGGGGGTCCGGGGATGTGGGGGCGGGTCCACCGGTCGGGAGCGGGGTGACGAGAGAGTGCGCAGCTTTTGCTTGTTTTAGCAAGTTCGGTTTGGCTGGATCGGATCCGATGGCACGTAGCGGTCGGCGAGAGGCCGAGGGAGTCGCTACGACGGTGCGCCGTCGGGTCGGCACTCGGCACAGCAAGAGCGGCAGGCGATCGTGCACTGCTGTGAGCTGTGAAATGCGGAAGGTGTCCGTAGACCGCCGTTGTGCTGGACTTCAACATGCCCAGCTATGATCACATGCTTTCGAGTTCCTTCGTCTCACAGCATTACAACCGGTGGCAAATCCGACCCCTCAAACGCCCGCGGACATGGCCGGACACGTCCGCAGGCACTGACCTAACACCCCTCAAATAATATAATCCATATCCGGACATCTCAATTATCATATCTCAAATTCATACAAACTCATGCAACTACGTCAATGCACACACATCGTCCGGCTACTCCATCACTACTAACTAAACATGCCATCGGAGTACCAAAATTTGGTAATGTTTGGCTATGGTGGAGTTCATCCACGCCTACCCTTGCCCTTCCCGGCGCCCTTACCGTCCTTCTCGTGAAAGTACCGGTCAAAGACGCAGTACGGATCGACCCGAATCTGCTCGTCGCCGGAGCTGTCCTTGTCGTCGTTGTCCTCCTTCTCCTCCTTCAGTGGCAGTCCGGCCATGGCACAGACCGCCCGATTATGCTCTCCGGGCGAGGGCGCGCGTGTTCCTCCGCTGCCGTTTCTTCACAATGCGGGCGCGGATGGCTTCCTCCTCTGCGGCCGCCTGCGCCGCCGAATCAGCCGCCTCCGCCGCCGCCATTTTCACCGCAATACGGGCCTCGACGACCCTTATCCTCTCCTTCCCACAGCGGGCCGCCCGTTCCCGGTGGGACTCATAGTCTGCCCGACCGGTGATGGGGAAGGAGAGGTGTTTCAGCTGTCGGGGCCGCGAGAATCCAGCACCAGAGGACCCAAGCGCCTGGTGAGCCGACGCTATGGCGTCGCGGCGGACGGATCCGTCCGTCGACCGGGCGCTATCCTCCCGAGAGCGGCGGAATGCAATGCGGACTGCCATTGCCTCCTTCAACCCACACGGGATGACACCCTAGTCGACGGATCCAGACTGGTCGGAGTCCGATCCGCTGCCTGCCATGTCGGAGAAGGCCGGAAAATCGCCGGAGGTGAGCTCGGGTGGCGGAGGGGAGTGGAGTGAAGTAGGTAGGGTTTGCTCCGGCGAGCGGATGGGGATGAATATATGGGGGTCGGGTGGGCCAGGATGGGCTGGGTCCGACGTGGCGTGCGCGCCCGGGCCCCCCATATCCGCCCCATATTTGGGCTGGATATGAGGGGTGCCGGTCAGCCCAGGCGTTTGAGGCGTCCGTCTGGATCGAAAAATCGTGTCCGGTAAGTGACCGGGCGGCTTGCCCAGACGTATGAGGCGGGTTTGAGGTGTCTGGCCGTAGATGCTCTTAAATCTCCATCGGCCAAAATATTCAAACCCAGTTACTATAATTAAAAGACTGCTAACTACTCCCTCTGTCCCATAATTGTTGGAAATATGCCCTAGAGGCAATAATAAAGTGGTTATTATTATATTTTCTTAATCATGATAAAGGTTTATTATTCATGCTAGAATTGTATTGATTGGAAACTTAAATACATGTGTAAATACATAAGCAAATACCAAGTCTCTAGTATGCCTCTACTAGACTAGCTCGTTGATCAAAAGATGGTCAAGGTCTCCTGACCATAGACATGAGTTGCCATTTGATAACGGGATCATTAGGTGAATGATGTGATGGACAGGACCCATCCGTTAGCTTAGCATATGATCGTTCAGTTTATTGCTACTGCTTTCTTAAATGTCAAATACATATTCCTTCGACCATGAGATCATGCAACTCCCGGATACCGGAGGAATCCCTTGTGTGCTATCAAACATCACAACGTAACTGGGTGATCATAAAGATGCTCTACAGGTATCTCTGAAGGTGTCTGTTGAGTTGGCGTGAATCGAGATTGAGATTTGTCACTCCGTATGACGCAGAGGTATCTCTGGGCCCTCTCGGTAATACAGCATCACAAGAAGCTTGCAAGCAAAGTGACTAAGAAGTTAGTTATAAGATGATGTATTACGGAACGAGTAAAGAGACTTACCAGTAACGAGATTGAACTAGGTATGAAGATACCGACGATCGAATCTCGGGCAAGTAACATACCGACGGACAAAGGGAACTACATATTTGTCATAAAGGTTCGACCGATAAAGATCTTGGTAGAATATATAGGAACCAATATGGGCATCCAGGTCCCGCTATTGGTTATTGACCGGAGAAGCGTCTCGGTCATATCTACATCATTCTTGAACCCGTAGGGTCCGCACGCTTAGTGTTCGTTGACGATATAGTATTATATGAGTTATGTATGTTGGTGACCGAATGTTGTTTGGAGTCCCGGATGAGATCACGGACATGACGAGGAGCTCCGGAATGGTCCGGAGATAAAGATTGATATATAGGATGATATGGTTGGGCCAAGGGGTAAGGCCCACGGGGCTTTAGGTCGGTGCAAAAGGAAGTTTTGCGGAGGTCAGGGACCAGGCGTCTGGCCCTGGGCCAGACGTCGAGGCCCATGGCGTCTGGGCCAGACGCCGAGGACCGTGGCGTCTGGTACTGGAAACCGAGAAGGACTCTTCCTTGCGTTCCAAACCGACTTTGAGGAGGCTCTTTCTCCAAGAAACCACCCCAGGGCTCAACATATAAATAGAGGAGCAGGGCTAGCCCCTGGGGGACACCACGATTCACCAAGCCGTGTGTCGGCGCCCCCTCTCCCTCTAGTTCGTCCTCCGGCCTAAATCCGTTGTGCTTGGCGAAGCCCTGCGGAAATAGTTTCACCACCACCGTCACCACGCCGTCGTGCTGCTGGAACTCATCTACTACTTCGCCTCTCTTGCTGGATCAAGAAGGCGAGGACGTCATCGAGTTGAATGTGTGTTGAACGTAGAGGTGTCGTATGTTCGGTACTTGAACGGGACAGATCGTGAAGGTGTACGACTACATCAACCGCGTTGATAAACGCTTCCGCTTAGCGATCTACAAGGGTATGTAGATGCTCTCCCCCTCTCGTAGCTATACATCTCCATGGATAGATCTTGCGTGTGCATATAATTTTTTTTGTTTTCCATGCAACGTTCCGCAACAGTGGCATCATGAGCCAGGTCTATGCGTAGATGATATGCACGAGTAGAACACAAAGGAGTTGTGGGCGGTGATGTTCATATTGCTTATCACCAATGTCTTATTTTGATTCGGCGGTATTGTGGGATGAAGCGGCTCGGACCAACCTTACTTGTCCACGTACATGAGACCGGTTCCACCGACTAACATGTAACTTGTTTTGCATAAAGGTGGCTGGCGGGTGTCTGTTTCTCCCACTTTAGTTAAATCTAATTTGACTACGACGGTCCTTGCAAAAGGTTAGAAGGCAACTTGATAATCACCGTTGTGGTTTTGCGTAGGTAAGAACGGTTCTTGATAGTTGCCCGTAGCAGCCACGTAAAACTTGCAACAACAAAGTAGAGGACGTCTAACTTGTTTTTGCAGGGTATGTTGTGATGTGATATGGTCAAGACGTGATTTGATATATGTTGATGTATGAGATGATCATGTTCTGTAATAAGTTCACGACTTGCATGTCAATGAGTACGACAACCGGCAGGAGCCTTAGGGTTGTCTTTAATTATTGTATGACCTGCGTGTCAATCACTAAGCGCCGTGTAATTGCTTTACTTTATCGCTATACGTTAGCAATAGTTGTAGAAGCAATAGTTGGTGAGACGACCCCGACGCAACGATGGAGATCAAGGTGTCACGCCGGTGACGATGGAGATCATGCCGATGCTTTGGAGATGGAGATCAAAAGCACAGGATGATGATGGCCATATCATGTCACATATTTTGATTGCATGTGGTATTTATCCTTTATGCATCTTATTTTGCTTAGAACGACGGTAGCATTATAAGATGATCCCTTCACTTAATTTCAAGATAAAAGTGTTCTCCCCGAGTATGCACCATTGCTAAAGTTCGTCGTTTCGAAGCACCTCATGATGATCGGGTGTGATAGACTCTACGTTCACATACAACGGGTGTAAGCTAGTTTCGCACATGCAGAATACTTGGGTTAAACTTGACGAGCCTAGCATGTACAGACATGGTCTCGGAACACTGGAGACCGAAAGGTCGAACATGAGTCATATAGTAGATATGGTCAACATAGAGATGTTCACAATTGAAGACTATCCCATCTCACGTGATGATCGGACATGAGTTAGTTGATTTGGATCATGTATCACTTAGATAACTCGAGGGATGTTGATTTAAGTGAGAGTTCATTAGTAATTTGATTATTTGAACTAAAATTTATCATGAACTTAGTCTTAATAGTTTTTGCATATCTATATTGTAGATCAATGGCCCGTGCTTCCGTTCCCTTGAATTTTAATGCGTTCCTAGAGAAAGCTAAGTTGAAAGACGATGGCAGCAACTACACGGACTGGGTCCGTAACTTGAGGATTATCCTCATTGCTGCATAGAAGAATTATGTCCTTGATGCACCGCTAGGTGACAGACCTACTGCAGGAGCTGGTGCAGATGTTATGAACGTCTGACAGGCTCGATCTAATGACTACTCGATAGTTCAGTGTGCCATGCTTTACGGCTTAGAACCGGGACTTCAAAGACATTTTGAACGCCACGGAGCATATGAGATGTTCCAAGAGCTGAAGTTTATATTTCAAGCTAATGTCCGGGTTGAGAGATATGAAGTCTCCAACAAGTTCTATAGCTGTAAGATGGAGGAGAACAGTTCTTTCAGTGAACACATACTCAAAATGTCTGGGTATCATAACCACTTGACTAAGCTAGGAATTGATCTTCCAGTTGAGAGTGTTATTGACAGAGTTCTTCAGTCACTGCCACCAAGCTACAAAGGCTTCGTGATGAACTATAATATGCAAGGGATGACGAAAACGATTCCCGAGCTCTTCGCGATGCTGAAATCGGTGGAGGTAGAAATCAAGAAAGAGCATCAAGTGTTGATGGTTAACAAGACCACTAGTTTCAAGAAAAAGGGCAAGGGAAAGAAAGGCAACTTCAAGAAGAATGGCAAGCAAGTTGCCGCTCCCGTGAAGAAGCCCAAAGCTGGACCCAAGTCTGAAACTGAGTGCTTCTACTGCAAAGGAAATGGTCACTAGAAGCGGAACTGCCCCAAGTACTTGGCAGATAAGAAGGATGGTGAAAGGGCATGTAGCCCCTAAGTGTGGTTTTGGTAATTAATGACAATCTCTATGGACTAATGTTTTCATTGAGATACATTTGAAGGTATTGTCCATAGAAGGTGCATCAAGGATATTAGAAGGAATCAAGGATGAAGTCCACAATCTCTATGGACTAATGTTTTCATTGAGATATATTTGAAGGTATTGTCCATAGAAGGTGCATCAAGGATATTAGAAGGAATCAAGGATGAAGTCCATATATATGAAGATATATTTGCTCTAAGCTTTGGTATTAATGGACAATTCCTGTGGAACATCAAGTGCATTGTATCCTATATGAAGAAATGCTCCATAGTGATGCATGAAGCATGTTGGATTTATGTGGGAAGAGTTCCATCAAAAGCCTCCCTAAGAAGTCCTCATGGTGGAGTTCATTAGAGGATCTCAAAGATTGACATGTGTGGGCTTATAAGAATCAAGAGCTTGAGAGAATAATCAAATAGAAGAATTCAAGTTATGGTTTTGAGTCAAAAGGTCATGGTAAGCTCATGTGTTGTGTTTTCCATTGATCAAGTCTTGAAACAAGCAACTAGAGTGAAGAATTCATTATGCCTCTCAAGAGATTACAATGGAGTTTTAGAAGAGCATATGGTGACCAAGATGATATTCATAGCAGAACTTGATATGGTCATGAAAGAGTCTTTGGTGACATTGTCTTGAAGCAATGAAGCGAAATGAGAGTTCATTATGGATTTCAAGAAACCAATATAGAGCATGAAGTAAAGATGTTGGTTGACCAAGATGAAGCTCGAAGATTATCTAGATGGTCAACTCACAAAGTGCAATCTTTGTACCACGTGAGATCAAGTGATCTAGTGGTATGGTAAGTAATTGTGAATTGTTCTTTATTACCTAACCCATACTATGTGTTTGTTATGTCTATATGGGTTAGGTATTTCTCATGGGCTTGCATCAAAAGGAAAGATTTCAAGTAGCCTATGTGTGGATGACATCAAGTGCTGATGGTCATCGGGTTCGAGGAGTCCAAGTGCAAGATGAGAAGCCGGAGGTTATATGCTTTGAAGTTTTGATGTCTACTACACAACTTGTTCTTGTAGACTCGTGTTGGGCCTTCAAGCGCAGAGTTTTGTAGGACAGTAGCAAATTTCCCTCAAGTGGTTGACCTAAGGTTTATCAATTCGTGGGAGGCGTAGGATGAAGATGGTCTCTCTCAAACAACCCTACAACCAAATAATAAAAAGTCTCTTGTGTCCCCAACACGCCAAATACAATGGTAATTTGTATAGTTGCACTAGTTCGGCGAAAAGATGGTGATACGAGCGTAGTAATGATAGTAGATATTGATTTTTGTAATATGAACAATAAAAAACAGCAAGGTAGCAATTGATAAAACGGAGCACAAACGGTATTGCAATGCTTGAAAATGAGGCCTAGGGTCCGTACTTTCGCTAGTGCAATCTCTCAACAATGCTAATATAATTGGATCATATAACCATCCCTCAACGTGCGATGAAGAATCACTCCAAAGTTCCTATCTAGCGGAGAACATAAGAAGAAATTGTTTGTAGGGTACGAAACCACCTCAAAGCTATTCTTTCCGATCAATCTATCCTAGAGTTCGTACTAAAATAACACCAAGCTATTCTTTTCGATCGATCTAACCAAGAGTTCGTACTAAAATAACACCATATGATACACATCAACCAACTCTAATGTCACCTAGATACTCCAATGTCATCGCGAGTATCCGTGAGTTGATTATGCGATGTGCATCAAACAATTTCAGATTCATAATACTCAATCCAACACAAAGAACCTCAAAGAGTGCCCCAAGATTTCTATCGGAGAAATAAGGACAAAAATGTGCATCAACCCCTATGCATAGATTACCCCAATGTCACCTCAGGAATCCGCGAGTTGAGTGCCAAAACATAGATCAAGTGCTCTCAAATCCAACAAAGTATTCAATCCGATAAGAACGAAATCTCAAAGGGAAAACTCAATTCACAACAAGATAGAGAGGGGAAAACACCATATGATCCAACTATATTAACAAAGCCCATGATACATCAAGATTGTGACATATCAAGAACACGAGAGAGAGAGAGAGAGATTAAACACGTAGCTACTGGTACAAACCCTCAGCCCCGAGTGTGGACTACTCACTCCTCATCATGGTGGCCGCCGGGATGATGAAGATGGCCACCGATAATGATTTCCCCCTCCGGCAGGATGCCGAAACGGGGTCTAGATTGATTTTTTGTGGCTACAGAGGCTTGCGGCGGCGGAACTTCTGATCTAGGGTTATTTCTGATGGTTTCTCTATTTATAGGATTTTTTGGCATTGGTTTCACGCAAAGATGGGCCTCGAGGTGAGCACAACTCACCGGCGCAAGCCAGGCCCCTCTGGCGTGCCCTGGTGGGTTGTGCCCTCCTCGTGGCTCTTCTGGCCCTCCCATGAAGCTTCTGGTGCCTCTTTTGTTCCAAAAAAATCGTCAAAAAGTTTTGTTGCATTTGGAGAACTTTTATTTCTGCACAAAAAATAGCACCACGGTATTTCTGCTGAAAACAGCGCCAGTCTGGGTTAGTTCCATCCAAATCATACCAAAACCATATAAAATTGTTGTAAACATGGCATGAATACTTCATAAATTATAGATACGTTGGAGACGTATCAGCATCCCCAAGCTTAATTCCTACTCGTCCTCGAGTTGGTAAATGATAAAAGAAATAATTTATGAAGTGTGAATGCTAGCAAAGTGCATAAGTTTGATCAATGATAATTTCAATCACTTTTCCTAGCATCATAACAACAACTCTTTCTCATAAAACTCATCATGATAAAGTAGCAATTGAAAACAGAATTTTTGGTGTGGAATGCTACCTATCATATTCATCATATACTCTTTGTTTTGTAGCATGGGCATTTGGACTTGAATGAT
This sequence comes from Thinopyrum obtusiflorum, assembly GCA_036873465.1. NCBI lineage: Eukaryota > Viridiplantae > Streptophyta > Magnoliopsida > Poales > Poaceae > Thinopyrum > Thinopyrum obtusiflorum. The sequence goes on along the minus strand of JAAAWM010011920.1, from coordinate 26,074 downwards.
TCAAAGCAATTGTCTATAATTTGACATGAGGACATCAATACTCAAGCATATCAACAAGCAACCATGTCTTTCAAAATATCAACACTAAAGAAAGTTATCCCTAGCCCATCTTGCTCAATCATTGATCCATTCATGAAACACACTCGAATATTAGCTACATCCAATGCACAAGTATGGTAATAGTGCTCCCTAGTTGGTGCTTTATAAGAGAAGATGGAGACTCAAAAAAATTGCATAAAAGTAAATAGATAGGCCCTTCGCAGAGGGAAGCAGAGATTTGTAGAGGTGCCAGAGCTCAAAGCTTAAATTGAGAGATAAAATATTTTGAGAGGCATACTTTTCCCGTCAATGAAAACGACCGAGTAATTCCCAACACTTTCCATGCTAGATATATCATAAGCGGCTCTCAAACATAAAATAAAGTTTATTCCTTTTTCCACCATACTTTCACACTCCACGACTAGCCGTATCCATGGGTGCCGTCCATACCAACACTTTCTAAGGAATTTATTATTTGACAACAGAAAGTAAATTTCCTTTTCATTTCGGGACTGGGCATCCCTATTACCTTTGCCACACTCTCGTGTAATGACAAGTGAATAAACACTCATCTTGAGAATAACACATCTAGCATGGAAAATATTGGCCACCCCCTGCCGCTTCATGAGCGGTACGAGCACACAAAAAGGAAATTCGTTTTGAAAATTAGAGATGGCACATACGTCTCCAACGTATCTATAATTTATGAAGTATTCATGCCAAGTTTACAACAATTTTATATGGTTTTGGTATGATTTTCATGGAACTAACCCGGACTGACGCTATTTTCAGCAGAACTACCGTGGTGTTGTTTTTTATGTAGAAATGAAAGTTTTCCAAATGAGCTGAAACTTTTTCACATTTTTTTGGAACAAAAGAGACCCCCGAAGCTTTGTGGGAGGGCCAGAAGAGCCACGAGGAGGGCACAACCCACCACGGCGCGCCAGAGGGGCCTGGCTTGCCCCGGTGGGTTATGCTCACCTCGAGGCCCATCTTCGCTTGATTCCAACGCTGAAAAATCCTATAAATAGAGAAACCATCAGAAATAACCCTAGATCAGAAGTTCCGCCGCCGCAAGCCTCTGTAGGCACAAAAAACCAATCTAGACCCCATTCCGGCACCCTGCCGGAGGGAGAAATCATCACCGGTGGCCATCTTCATCATCCCGGCGGCCACCATGATGAGGAGGGAGTAGTCCACCCTCGGGGCTGAGGGTTTGTACTAGTAGCTATGTGTTTAATATCTCTCTCTCTCTCTCTCATGTTCTTGACCTGGCACGATCTTGATGTACCACGGGCTTTGTTAATATAGTTGGATCATATGGTGTTTTCCCCTCACTATCTTGTTGTGATGAATTGAGTTTTCCCTTTGAGATTTTTTTTATCGGATTGAATACTTTTATGGATTTGAGAACACTTGATGTATGTCTTGCTATGAATACCCGTGGTGACAATGGGGTATCATATTGATTCACTTGATATGTGTTTTGGCACTCAACTCGCGGATTCTCGAGGTGACATTGGGGTAATCTATGCATAGGGGTTGATGCACGTTCTCATCTTTGTTTCTCCGGTAGAAATCTTGGGGCACTCTTTGAGGTTCTTTGTGTTGGATTGAGTATTATGAATCTGAAATTGTTTGATGCACATCGCATAATCAACTCATGGATACTCGCGGTGACATTGGAGTATCTAGGTGACATTAGAGTTGGTTGATGTGTATCATATGGTGTTATTTTAGTATGAACTCTTGGTTAGATCGATCGGAAAGAATAGCTTGGTGTTATTTTAGTACGAACTCTAGGATAGATTGATTAAAAAGAATAGCTTTGAGGTGGTTTCGTACCCTACAAACAATTTTTTATGTTCTCCGCTAGATAGGAACTTTGAAGTGATTCTTCATCGCACGTTGAGGGATGGTTATATGATCCAATTATATTAGCATTGTTGAGAGATTGCACTAGCGAAAGTACGGACCCTAGGCCTCATTTTCAAGCATTGTAATACCGTTTGTGCTCTGTTTTATCAATTTCCACCTTGCTATTTTTTATTGTTCCTATTACAAAAATCAATATCTACTATCATTACTACGCTTGTATCACAATCTCTTCGCCGAACTAGTGCACCTATACAAATTACCATTGTATTTGGTGTGTTGGGGACACAAGAGACTTTTTATTATTTGGTTGCAGGGTTGTTTGAGAGAGACCATCTTCATCCTACGCCTCCCACGGATTGATAAACCTTAGGTCATCCACTTGAGGGAAATTTGCTACTATCCTACAAGACTCTGCGCTTGGAGGCCCAACACGAGTCTACAAGAACAAGTTATGTAGTAGACATCAAGCTCTTTTCTGGCGCCGTTGCCGGGGAGGTGAGTGCTTGAAAGTATATCTTTAGATCTTGCAATTGAATCTTTTAGTTTCTTGTTTTATCACTAGTTTGGTTTGTAAAAGAAAACTACAAAAAAATGGAATTGAGGTTGCATCAAATTGTTCATCTTTATAATGTCTTTCGTGAAAATGATGGAAAGGAAAATTGTGCTCAATTGATAGAGGAGGAATTCTATAAAATGTTTGACAAAAAATCTTTGAATGGTGAGCATGATTGCAATGTTTTTAGTATGAATTCTTTGAATATCCATGATGCTAATGATATGCAAAGCCATAAGCTTGGGGATGCTATGTTTGATGAACATGATATTTTTAGTCCCCCAAGTTTTGATGAGAAATTTTACTATGATGAAAGCATGCATCCTATTTATGATGATTATGGTGATGACATGTATGCTATATTGAATAATGATAACCATGAAACTTGTCATCATGATTTTAATTTTCAATCTCATGATAGTTATTTTGTTGAGTTTGCTCCCACTACTATGAATAAGAAAAAATTTGCTTATGTGGAGAGTAATAAAAAATTTATGCATGTGGATCATGAAAAGAATGCTTTATGTGATAGTTATATTGTTGAATTCATTCATGATGCTACTGAAAATTATTATGAGAGGGGAACATATGCTTTTACATATTGCAATAATGTCAAGTTTCCTCTCTATGTGTTGAAAATCTTGAAGTTTTGCGTGTTTTGCCTTCCTATGCTAATTGATTCTTGTTCCATAAATTGTTTGCTCATAAAATCCCTATGCATAAAAAGTGGGTTAGACTTAAATGTGCTAGTCATATGCTTCATGATGCTCCCGTTATGTTTCAATTCTTTACTTTTATGCGAGCATCATTGAAATCATCATGCCTAGCTAAAAGGGCATTAAAGAAAAGCGCTTGTTGGGAGACAACCCAACACTTTTACCTACTATTTTTGTGTGTTCACATGATTAGGCTACTGTAGTAATCATTTTTTATAGCTTTTATTTCAATAAAGTGCCAAGTAAAGCCTTTGGGATAGTGTGGATGATAGTTAACTTGATTTTGTGCAAAAACAGAAACTTTTGCACCCAGTAACAGAATTTTTTAAATTCACTGGAAGGTCTAAAAACTCTGAATGTTTTACAGTTCTTGGTTATACAAATTTTCTATGTTGTCTTAATTTTTCAGAATTTCTGGAGTTACAGAAGTATGACTAAAATTCAGATCTTTACGTACTGTTCTGTTTTTGACAGATTCTATTTTCAATGCATAGTTTGCTTGTTTTATGGTTTCCATGGCTTATATTGCTTAATATAAATTATGGAAATTGTAGAGTACAGTAGGAATTATTTGTAAACAATTATGAATCTTATCTTGACAGTACCAAAGTGAATGATTTGTCTTTATCATACTAACTCATCTCACGAAGTTCCGTTAAGTTTTGTGTGATTGAAGTTTTCAAGTTTTGGATGAGATATCGATATGAGGAGAATAAGGAGTGACAAGACCCTAAGCTTGGGGATGCCCAAGGCACCCCAAGGTAATATTCAATGAATATCCAAGCAACTAAGCTTGGGGATGCCCCGGAAGCATCCCCTCTTTCGTCTTCAACATTATCGGTAACCTCACTTGGAGCTATATTTTCATTCGTCACATGATATGAGTTTTGCTTGGAGCATCATTTTATTTTATTAGGATTTGCTTTCTGTTATTTGGAATAATGTTTTATATCATTTACTTCAATAAAAATGTCAAGTATAGCCTTTGCCATGCTTATTTTGCAAGTCTATGGGTTGCTGTTTGAAAACAGAAAGTTGCACACTATTGTGTGAATTCTTGAAAAAAGTCAGAATATGATAAAATGTTGAATTTTTTTGCACAATAAGTTATGATAAATTTTCTACAGTATGTTAAATTTTCAGAATTTTTGGTGTTTGGGAAGTATGGGTATAATTGCACTCTTTACAGACTGTCCTGTTTTGGCAGATTGCTATTATGTTTGCATATGTTTGCTTGTTTAATGATTCTATTTGAGGATAGGAGTATTAAATATGTAGAGGCATTTAGTGTGCAATGTTAAATAATAAATTTAGTGGTTTGTTACAGTAGAGAATGATAAGGTGTTGCATTGATTCATACTAACTTTTCTCACGAGTTCTTGTTGAGTTTTGTGTGGATGAAGTTTTTAAGATTTAGGGAAACTGTGATATAAAAGGAATTAAGGAGACACAAAAGCTCAAGCTTGGGGATGCCCAAGGCATCCCAAGATAATATTTCAAGAAGTCTCAAGCATCTAAGCTTGGGGATGCCCCGGTAGGCATCCCACCTTTCTTCATCAATAATTATCGGTTAGCCTCGGTTGAGCTTAAGTTTTTGCTTCTTCACATGATGTGTGCTATTTTTGGAATGTCATTTTTTTTGTTTTGCTTGTTGTTTTAATAAAATACTTAGATCTGAAAGTTTCTAAATAAGATAGATAGAGTCCTCAAATGGCTACCCATCTACTTAACTACTCATTTGATCTTCACTTATATCTTTTTGGAGTAGTTTGTCGAACACTCTCATGCTTCACTTATATTATCTTGAGAGTTTATAATAGTGATGAAAATTTAAACAAGCTATGAAATTGGTCCTAATATGATGAATATCCAAGAAGGATATAATAAAAAAATTCATATAGATCATTGGATATGATAAGTTTGATTCCTTGCAATCACTGCAAAAAAAAGACACATCCGTGACATTTTGGGCCGAACGATTTTTTTTCCTGTCATGCTTATGACACTCTATGACGATAATTGTGACAAAAGCACGTATCATCATAGATGTGGTGGGCTCCTACTTCTATGACAAAAAATCATGACAGAAAATGGGCTTTTCGTCCTGGGCGGGCCGGGGACGCACCTGCATGACATTCTTTGGGCCATCCATGACGGAAAAATCGTGGTAGAAGCGAGGGCGAGGAAAATTTTGGGGAGTTTCCGGTTATAGTGGGTGGTCGGGGCTGGGCGATGCACAGAGGTTTGCGCATTTCTCTCGTACACGTATGCGCGTGGGTGCAAGGCGTTGGGCTCTAACTGAACCCGAGCGATCGCACAGCTAGCTACGTTACTGAACCCGAGCGATCGATCCCTTGGCTGTTAACTGAACCCGAGTGATTCATTCGCTGCTGACTGAACCCGAGCGATTCCTTCGCTGCTGCTAACTGAACCGAGCGATCGATCACTGCTGCTGCTTACTGAAGCCGATCGAGCCCCCGTGCGAGACGTAGCCAACCGGTGTTGGTTGCCTCTCGATGAACAGTGACCGTTGCTACCGTGCGCGCGGTACGTAGAATGAGTCAAGACGCGGTGAGTCGAGCCGGTTGGTTGGCTGTGGATGAATAGTTCCCGGTGGGGGTTGGATGAACAGGACCCCGTGGTAGTAGGCCGTTGCCGCTGGATGAACAGGACCCCGAGGAGGCCGCCACACCCCAGTCGGTTGGGGGTGGATGAACAGGACCCCCGTGGAGGCTCTATGAACAGTAGCCGATGGAGGCTAGATGAACAGTAGCCCGTGGATGAACAGTAACTGGTGGAGGCTGGAGGAGGTCGACGGTGGATGAACAGTAGCCCGTGGAGGCTGGAGCGAGGCAGTAGACGGTGGATGACCAGGACTCCGTTTCGACCGTAGGCGCTCCAACAGAAGTCTGTTTCCTCCGTTTTGTGGTACGCCACACCCCTCCCGATCAACAGCACCCCGTTTTGACCGTAGGCACTGGAACAGAAGGCCGTTTCCTCCGTTCGGCGGTACGCCAGACCCTTCCCGATGAACAGGACCCTGTTTCGACCGTACGCGGTCGAACAGAAGGCCGTTTTCCTTCATTTTGCGGTACGCCAGACCCCGTTTCGGCTGTTTCATCCAAGCCAGTTGGCTCCCGTTGAACACGACGCATTCCAACCCAGTTTGTTGCCTCCCAATGAACAGGACGTTGTTTATCTGTTTCGACCCAGTTGGTTGGCTGCCGATGAACAGGACATCGTTGCTGCCGTCCGTTGCCTCTCCATGTACATGAGCCCTGGCCGTACATATGCGCAAGTAGGCGTTCGAGACCCCGCCTGTATGTACGTACGTGGCCGTATTTTTTGGCATCTGGTTGTACGTATGTGTACACGGTTTTGACTGGACTGCCTGAACTGCTACGTCAGGGGCTCTACTACTACACGTGCCGCTGCTTGCTCGGCCATGGTTCATCATTGCAGAGAGACCGATCGACCAGTATGTACGTACACGTTCGCGACCAGACAGACAACCCTACATACGGTTCGACCGGGTGGGTCCCAGCTGACATGGAGAATAAGGAGGCACTTCCTTGCGTGTGAAGATATAACTGGTGGGTCCCAGCTGTCAGGGGGAAACTTTTTTTTCGCAAAAGACAGAGGCCCTTCCGGTGGGTCCCCGCTGTCAGGTGGAGGAATAATTATTTTACGCGTAATAAGGAGGCACTTACTTGCTGCGGCCGTGGACCCAGCTGTCAGCCTCTCCACGTACAGTCCTTTTCCGATGGAAATCGTTCCTTGACCACATTGACCACGCCGCGCCAAGAGCACCAAGGCGGTGGACGACGGCGAGGCCTAGGAAGGGGACGACGCGGAGCTGGGGAAGATGCTGCAGTGCATGCCCACGCGGAGGGGAGTACAAGGGTTGATTGGTTCGGCTGCGGTGTGAGGCTGCCGTCGCCGCAGAATAACAGGGGTTGTGGGTGAGTAGAGGGATGGCCTGGCCAGCGGTTGGAGTAGGAGGGGGCGGTGAGGCCTGCGCAGCAGCACAGCCGGCCACGGGAGGCAGGAGCAGGCGGCACGGCCCGCGGTGGTTTGGGCGGCTGGAGCAAGAAGACCAGAGGTTGAAGAAGCACGACGATCGTTGGATGGACATCGTACGGTCACCGCAGCTAGAATCATTTATATTGACTAAGTTGACAAAACCCTGCGTCCGCGTCAACTTAGTAGGCCCACAAGTCAGCCTCCAAATATGGTGGGTCCCACCTAGCAGCGGGGCTATTCATTTTTTGTGCGTAATAAGGAGGCACTTCCTTGCGTGCGAAGATATAGCTGGTGGGTCCGAGCTGTAAGCGGGAGGAACTTTTTTTCGCGAAATACAGAGGCGCTTCCGGTGGGCCCCTGCTGTCAGGTGGAGGAATCATTATTTTACGTGTAATAAGGGGCACTTCCTTGCGTGCGGCCGTGGACCCAGCTGTCATCCTCTCCATGTTTGACCACGCCGCGCCGAGAGCACCAGGGCGGTGGACGACGGCGAGGCCTAGGAAGGGAACGACCCGGAGCCGGAGAAGACTCGGCAGTTGTTTCCCACACGGAGGGGAGTACGAGGGTTTATTGGTTCGTCTGCCATCGCCGGAGAATAACAGGAGGTCTGGGTGAGTACAAGGAAGGCCAGGCCAGCGATGGGAGTGGTGTGGGGCGGTTAGGCCTGCGCGGCAGCACAGCCGGCCACGGGAGGCATGAGCAGGCAGTACGGCCGGCGCTGGTTTGGGCGGCTGGAGAAAGAAGACCAGAGGTTGAAGAAGCAGCACGGCCGTTGGATTAACAATCCAACGGTCACTGCTGCTAGAATCGTTTGTGGACTAAGTTGACAAAGCCTTTCGTACACGTCAACCTTGTAGACCCACAAGTCAGCCTCCAAATCTGTCCCAAACAGCATACAGCCCAAAATTTCTAGCCAGATTCAAATTATTTAAAAAAATAAACATACCTTAATGTAAAATCCAATGAAATTTTATCCGCACAAAAACAATGAAATTTAAAATATCAAAATTGGAAATAAAAAAGTAATTTGGAACTAATTGCCTGTTTGCTGTATTTTTCATTTTACAGCCCATTTCTTATTACTTATAGCCCATTTTCTGGGCAAGCCGAATGCATCCCTCCTCGTATTGAAAGATTTCAGGCCCAGCAGGGCGTAGAAAAGCAAGTAGGCCTCCGTTGGTTATTCTGCAAAAAACAAAATAGCTAGGCTAGCCATTTTCAGAAAGAAAAAACAAAACTGGGCTGGTCATATGGTAAACATATATGAAATAAAAGTCTGGGCTAGACGGGCCACAGTTGATACCCTGCTCCATCCCGAAAACAAAAAAATAATACTGCGCGAGCTGCTGGGTCCCGGGTGTCAGCCACTCCTTGTGCAGTTATCTCGCTTATTGACTACGTTGACAGTGGCGTGCGACCCAGATGTCAGGAAACCATTAGGAGGAACCATTTTTTTCTTGTAATAAAGGAGTCACTTGCTTGCCTACTGCCATGATCCTGGTGGGTCCCTACTGTCATCCTCACCATGTACAGTTATCTCCTTATTCCTCTCGGTTGTTGACCATGTTGACAACACCGGAGGGCGGCGCCGCGGCGAGCGAACCAAGGTGGAGGACGATGGTGAGGCCTCAGACGGGAACGAACAGGAGCCAGGGAAGATGCGCAGAGTTTTAGGGTGCGATGTGGCCGCGATGCGTGCGCGGCAGCACAGCCAGCCATGGGAGACGGGAGCAGGCGGTCCCGTCGGCGCTCGTTTGGCTTTGGCGGCTGAAGGAAGAAGAGACTAAAGAAACACGATAGACGTTGAATGTCAATTCAACGGTCAAGGTTGGCACAATCGTTTGTTGACTAAGCCGACACCACATAGCATGCTTTTTTATAGGAAGAAAAGAAAAAGTGGGCTCGTTCGCCAGATAACATTCCCGAAACTGCCACCGTTTGATCTTGCGTCGCAACTAAAACTGCCAGCAAAATGCGTTCATTTGCCGTCCTCCTCCCAAGGAACGTTCGTCACATAACATTCCCGAAAATCAAAGACTTGAGAAGGCGTACAGAACAAGCTAGTGTACAAGTAAAGAGACGTTGTAGAGTTTTAGAAAAAAGAGAGACGTGCTCCTGTAGCTGGTTCGAATCCAAGCCTAGACTATGACTATATATAGTGCTATGCTACTCTGCAAGTAATGAAACTGACATATCCAACGTTCGCTTCTCCTCTTCTCTAGTTACTCTGCCTAGCATGAAAAGCTCCAGCCGCAGCAACCATGTCCGATGGCGGCTCGTCCACCTGCTCTTCAGCAGGCAACAACCAGATATGCGCCAAGTCGCCACCCGTACCATCCACTGTGGGTCTCATCACACCCCCGCCGGCACACTCACCGCAGCCGGTTGTTCATCGCAACCCGCTGCCATTGGTGTGGTGCCACTGCTGTAAATCACGCAGAGTCATCTGTCGCGTCTCAACTACAATCCTCAACCCTGGCCGAGTCTTCTACAAATGCCCGAATCATGGGGTAATAATATGTTTAAGTGTTTTTCGCCTGCTTTCAGTTGCTGATTTTTTAAATAGTTTCATTGATGATCTTCCAATTTGATTCATGCAGAAAAGGGAAGATTCGTGTGATTTGTATTTCTGGGAAGTTGCTGATGTGGGGGAATGGAACTACGCTGATTAGTTGGTTAGCCGAGGAATCCCAATACCAGTAGGTTGGGGTGTTGGACAAGTAACTGAAGGAACGGCAGAAGAGGAAGATGCAGAGCAGAAGGTTAAAGATGTAGTTCATCTAAGCATGGCCAAGCAACAGCTGCTGAACGGCCTTGACAGCAATGAGGAGATGAAAGAGCTTGTGAAGATAATGGGCAAGATCGTTGTGCTCTGTAGGATGATTGTCTCTTTATTTGCAGTGTATGTAGCACTCGTGATGTATTCAGTGGCTATGACATGAGCACTTTGCTGAAACTAGTAATGAATGAAACCTGTTTAGCAGGCTGGGCGTAGTGTTGTGAACATTTAATGATTTCTATTAACGGAAATCGAGGGGTATCCCCTTTTTCTCATAAATAAATAAATAGCATAGACCCTTTTGCTAATAAATAAATAAATTAGCAGAGGCCCTGTCGGGTCAGCTTTGTTCCCATTCGAAGACGTCGAGCAAAATGCAGTCCAACAGCAAACTATGTCATCAAATACAAGTTTCACAGCCAAATATGAGTACAACTAAACAACAATGCCATCATGTTTTAGTCGTCATACAATCACCAAACACAAATCAACATAGATAATAAGTGATGTTCTCACAGCAAAATACTAAACAACGACTTCATCAAGTTTCAGTTGTCATAGCAAACACAATTTCACATAGTAGATAAAAAGTCGTCTTCTCACAGGCAAATACGACAAAAGCAATCTAATCATCATCCGCAGCAGCATCGTCAACATCTTCGCCATGTGTATCAGTCTGAACCATAATTCCCCCCAGTGTCATCTTCTTCTTCATCCTCAATGTCCTCGAACATTGGCGTCATATTGATCAACTCTCGTATGTCCACAGCCCGACAGGCAATCTTTTCGCCAGCGTCATTGTTGTGATGGTTCTCGAAGATATTAGGAACATCTGTGGAATCTTCTACATCAGAAGCAGTGTAAGCATCATCTTGTTGTGCAACTTCATTAAACGAGTTCCACTGCTCAAACCTTTGCAATACTCTCCAGTCATCGCTACATGCATATGTGTCTTCCAAGAAAAATATCTGTGTTGCTTGATTTGCCAAAATAAAAGGCTCGTCGGTCTGGTACGCCGCCTTAACATTGATGGATTTGAAATAATCATCAGCTCTGGGTTTTGCGATCCTGGAAAACAGGTTATACCAACGACAGCACAACAGAACCACACACAGATGAACCTCGAAACTGGAGATATACTGCAACTGAATAATGTCTATTATGTTAGCATACATTTCAGTTGTCTCTTTGCCGTACGTATCCGTGCTCATGATGGCACTGTTTTGTGTCTTCCTGCCTTCGTCGCGTGCAAGGGTGTTGTAGCGCACATCTCCAACAACGCAAGATTCATATTGTCTTACCCGAGTATCAGGACCCATTGCTAGTGCATAAAGGGCATCATCAACTGCCTGCCCATCCTCCCGCATCTTCTTAACCTATGGTTAGAAAATAGACAAGCTGATCATCTTATGTACTCAATATATTAAAAAAAACTGACAGTGCAATTCAAAAGCTTACATGGCTCTTGAACCATTTCGCAAATCCTGCCATAACCAGTTTGTCAATGTTTCTTGGATTTTGCGGCAGTAACTCCTTTTTGTAGATTCTACACAACATAGTGATCGCGTCAAACATCTAAATATATAAGAATGTGCTGCAAGTTTAGTAGATTATGATGTAGCTGCAGTACTTAGCACTTACTCGATATAAGGTAGAATCTCAGGACAATTATTCAACATATACCAAACCATTTTGTCCAAATCTTTAGGTTTGTCGTCTTGTCGACTCTTCCCTGTAACTCGAACAGAACAATCGAAAACATTGAGCTCGGGATTGTCTTCACCCACCTCTTTGCTAAGCTGATCAGTTGTTTCAATGTATTTTAAGCAGAATGTCAACGCTTCTATAGCAACGTAGGCCTCTGCAATGGAAAACCCTCAGGTCTAGCTCTGTTCCTAACATAGCCCTTGAAAGTGCCTAGCCGCCTTTCAATAGGGTACATCCAGCCATACTGTACTGGACCTCTAAGTAGTGCCTCATCAGGTAGATGAACAGCCAAATGCACCATCACTTCAAAGAAGGCTAGAGGATATATCTTCTCAAGGCCGCATATGATAGTTGGTATCTTGTCTCTAAGACGCTCCAAAGCATCTATCCTGATATTTCTACTGCAGAGTTCCCTGAAGAATTGTCCCAACTCTGCAACTGCTCTGTATAAGTCAGGGCGGCCCAATCCTCTAAGGATAACAGGTAAAACCCTTTGAAGTAGGACGTGGCAGTCATGAGTTTTCAACCCTTGTACCTTGTTTCCATCTGCACTGACTCTCCTTTCAGGGTTGGAAGCAAATCCATGTGGGAATCTCACATGTGACAGGACCTTGCAGAATTCTTTTCTTTTTACCTTGTCCAAGACATACACAGCTGGTGCCATATCCCATGATGCACCATCATCGTCCACCTGCAAATCCCTTCTGATACCCAGGTGTGTCAAATCAATCCTAGATTTTAAGGTATCTTTCGTCTTGCCTTCAATATTAAGAAGTGTGACGATAATGATGTCACATATATTTTTCTCGATGTGCATCACATCAAGATTTTGCCACGGATCCAAATCTTTCCAATACTCCAAGTCCCACAAAGTGGACCTGCGGGTAAACAATAATCTCTCTTCTGCCCTGCCACGCTTCCTTTTCCCACTACCATTATCAGGATGGTTTCCTAGTGTAATATGCTTGACCTTCTCTAATTCCACTCGCAACTCATTGCCGGTGAGCCTCTTTGGCGCATCACGGTTTTCATGCTTTGCATTGAACACATGTCTTCGGTATTTTGTAGGACACGGCTTGTCCTTGGCAAGGAAACGACGGTGTCTAATGTAATATATCTTGCTAAGTATTGCATATGACAGCGGATTCTTGTCACAGCGAACACATGCATTGTAACCATGTGTCGTTCGCCCTGACATAGTGCCCAAAGCCGGATAATCATGGATGCACCAAATTATAACAGCACGCAGAAAGAAATCAGCTGGTGGGCTGCTATATAGGTCTCGAGTGAGAACACCCCTCCATAGCTATTGAAGTTCCTCCACAAGAGGCTCCATGAATAAATCAAAATCCTTTCCAGGACTTTTTGGACCTGGGATGAGCAAGGCCATCATGTAGTTTGATTCTTTGGTGCAGACATTTGGTGGCATGTTGTAAGGGATAACAAGCACTGGCCACATGCTATATGTGGCGCTCTGGTGGCCAAATGGGTTAAATCCTTCTGTAGCTAAGCCAAGTCTAATGTTTCTCGGGTCAGCAGCAAACTTTTTGTGTTTCTGATTGAAGCTTTTCCAGTCACTACCATGAGATGGATGGCTCATTACATTTTGATCTCTGTACTCCTGGTTCCTAGAATGCCACAGTACATCCTCTCTTGTTTCAGCATCATGAAACAACCTCTGCAATCTTGGTATAATTGGAAAATGTCTCAGAACATTATGAGGAATCCTCTTCACAGCATCGCCATCTTTCCATCTTGATGATTTGCATTTTGGGCATTCACTTAAGTTGGCATAATCCTTCCGGAACAGAACACAATTATTCTTACAAACATGGATCATATCATATCCAATTCCAACTGCACGAAGGAAATTCTTCATTTTACTGTAGGTGTGTGGCAGCTCAAACGCATCTGAGAAAGATTTGCGGAAAGCAGCTAACATCGCATTGAATGTGTTTGTCATCCGCTCAGATGTCTTCACCTGAAGAAAGGTGACCATAGCTGAGAATACTGGTAGCTTATTTCCTCGGGTGACTGCCACGTTGCATTGTTCCAACATGCGGGCCCATAGTTTTTCTTCTACAGGTGAAAGTTCACGAAATGCGTGAGCATTTCGTAGCATTGTTTCAATGTTGGTCAAACTCGCTGGCTCCGCCGCCACCACCTCCTCCTCCTCCTCTTCCACCTGAGCATCAGGCAGATCAAGATGGTGATCTGCTGCTTCCACATAGTCAGTAACATTGACGTTCACAGCTTCACCATGATGAACCCACCTAGTATATGTGACCGACATCCCATACAAGTGTAGATGATTTTGCATAGTTGACTGGGGTCTTGTAACTGAATGCATACAACTGCTACACGGGCAGAGCACATCTGATTTCGGACCACCGGACTCAGCTCTGATAAAGTTCATGAAGTTTTCAACCCTCTCGACATATGCAGCGAAGAATCTTCGAGCAGAAGTTATCCAAGTCATGTCCATCTATTAGGCATATAAATTAGTTCTTCTACTAGATATTACAGGAAAAACATATATGCCTTTTTATAAAGTCTAGAAAAAAATACCTAGGTCGATGTCTAAAGCTATGGCAAGATATTTGGACAAGCAGATCTAAGTAACGAAATATATGTAAAGCTAATTCAGCAAACATATTTGAGTGCTAAATTATGGCAGGCTATTTCAGCAGTCAATGAGGCCGAGCACACAACCATCAAAGGCCATCTGAGCAACAAAGATCGAGTATAAAACGGTGTCGAGCTATTTCACCTAACAGATTGGCTACTAGACCATGGCAATCTACTTCACAATAAATATATGGCAGGATATTTTAGCAACTAATCGGGTGTGGCATGCCATCTCAGCAAAGCAGATTGAGTGCAGAACATGGCAAGGAAGCTTCTTAAGCAGAGCATATTGACTGTAAACTATTTCGGCAAACAGTGAGATTAACAGCGTCTATCAGCTAACATTCAGCGCTACTCCGACATGCACGGGGCCTCAGTCTAGAATGCGCGTACCGTGGGAGAAGCTGACCGCCGTGCGTCTCCACAAGAACGTCGCCAGCAGTGGCGGCGCGGCTGGAGGACGGCAGTCTATGAGAGCGTACTATGGGAGTGAGAGGATCGTCGTGCGTCCCCTCGACGAACCGCGGCACCGACGTATCGGCGCGACGGGGAGGGCGGCTTTGGCGGAGCGAATGGAGTGGAGGGGGCCCGGGGGGCCCCCCCCCCCTTGCGGAATATTATTGGCTAGTTGGCCGAAGGGCAGTTGAATTTGGGATTTGGGGGGAATTTTTGGGGGGAATTTTCGCGCGGTGGGCGGGGGAGTTTGGCGCATGGTCGGTTTCTCCAAATGCGGTCCCACGTGTCAGTGAAGAGGCAAGCCGAAGCACGTTCCGTTTGCGTGAGCCGTGTGCAGGGCCGACCGTGTGAGGGGTGCAATGCGACCGCGACAGGCGTGCTGTGAGTGTACCGCCTTTTTCCTTTTAAACTTGGTGCTTCGCGTGATCCATCGATACTACTACTAGTAATCCAGTAATACCGACTAAAACGGCACGGCCGGGTCTTTTCCCGCGCGATATGCTGAGAGGTTGGCTTAGTTGGTTCTTTTAGGACTTTATTTTTTATTAGGACAAGGCTTAGTTGGTTTGACAGACAGAGCGAGAGAAAGATGTGAGATGCGTGAATGTGTAGTGGACGTACTATTGGAGTGCCTAAGATAAATTGTGTATGTATACTACCTATGTGTTTATTTACATCGCATGTTAGCTTTGTCTCGGGTCAAACCTTCTAAACTTAGACCAAGTTTATACACACAAAAACGAATCATCATTCAATATATTTTCATACAATATATCTTACTATTATTGTGAAAGTTCATATACACCGGACGAGATTCATGCAAACACGGCAGATTTTCATTACATTTCGAACTTTTATAGGACAGAAAAAGAAAAGAAACCCGACCCTAAACCTATTCTACGGCGGCGACCAACGTCCGCTTTCCTTTGTACTTCCGCATCAGCGACGACGTCCTCCATCTGCCGTCTCCATGAACGGCGGCGGGGTTCAAGACCCATGAAGTGAAGGTGCGGTCTTCGGCGAGGAAGAGTAGAACATGGGAGACGGACCGGCCAGTTGGCACACCATGCTCTGCCGCCTCCCATGCCCTACTCATCCTCGGAGGAGTCCCCGACCTCGGCGGTGCCGGTGGACGTGAGGTCGATGATGATGGACATGGACGGTCCGTCGCTTCATCTGCCACTTGCACCACCGAATGTTGGACGGCGGAAAGTAGGACGCGTGGCTGGCGGTGCTCCCGTCATCGGCCGCCAGCGTGGCCACCGCTTGTGTGGTCGCGTCCGCGTCCGGCTACGCCGGTATTGCATTGCGAGCGGCGAGTTGAGCGAGGGTGGCGACCTCGAGCTTCATCCCTGAAGACAAGCTCTCCCGGAGAGCGTTCCCGCTCACGGTCATGGTGGATGTGGTGCCAGGTAGGAGGATGCGCTATGGTGTGGAGTTTAGCTGGGCGTTGCCGCTTTAAGTAGCGCATTCCGGTGAGGCCAAGCATCCGCCCCCCCCCCCCCCCCCCCCCCCCCCCCCCCCCCCCCCCCCCCCCCCCCCCCCCCCCCCCCCCCCCCCCCCCCCCCCCCCCCCCCCCCCCCCCCCCCCCCCCCCCCCCCCCCCCCCCCCCCCCCCCCCCCCCCCCCCCCCCCCCCCCCCCCCCCCCCCCCCCCCCCCCCCCCCCCCCCCCCCCCCCCCCCCCCCCCCCCCCCCCCCCCCCCCCCCCCCCCCCCCCCCCCCCCCCCCCCCCCCCCCCCCCCCCCCCCCCCCCCCCCCCCCCCCCCCCCCCCCCCCCCCCCCCCCCCCCCCCCCCCCCCCCCCCCCCCCCCCCCCCCCCCCCCCCCCCCCCCCCCCCCCCCCCCCCCCCCCCCCCCCCCCCCCCCCCCCCCCCCCCCCCCCCCCCCCCCCCCCCCCCCCCCCCCCCCCCCCCCCCCCCCCCCCCCCCCCCCCCCCCCCCCCCCCCCCCCCCCCCCCCCCCCCCCCCCCCCCCCCCCCCCCCCCCCCCCCCCCCCCCCCCCCCCCCCCCCCCCCCCCCCCCCCCCCCCCCCCCCCCCCCCCCCCCCCCCCCCCCCCCCCCCCCCCCCCCCCCCCCCCCCCCCCCCCCCCCCCCCCCCCCCCCCCCCCCCCCCCCCCCCCCCCCCCCCCCCCCCCCCCCCCCCCCCCCCCCCCCCCCCCCCCCCCCCCCCCCCCCCCCCCCCCCCCCCCCCCCCCCCCCCCCCCCCCCCCCCCCCCCCCCCCCCCCCCCCCCCCCCCCCCCCCCCCCCCCCCCCCCCCCCCCCCCCCCCCCCCCCCCCCCCCCCCCCCCCCCCCCCCCCCCCCCCCCCCCCCCCCCCCCCCCCCCCCCCCCCCCCCCCCCCCCCCCCCCCCCCCCCCCCCCCCCCCCCCCCCCCCCCCCCCCCCCCCCCCCCCCCCCCCCCCCCCCCCCCCCCCCCCCCCCCCCCCCCCCCCCCCCCCCCCCCCCCCCCCCCCCCCCCCCCCCCCCCCCCCCCCCCCCCCCCCCCCCCCCCCCCCCCCCCCCCCCCCCCCCCCCCCCCCCCCCCCCCCCCCCCCCCCCCCCCCCCCCCCCCCCCCCCCCCCCCCCCCCCCCCCCCCCCCCCCCCCCCCCCCCCCCCCCCCCCCCCCCCCCCCCCCCCCCCCCCCCCCCCCCCCCCCCCCCCCCCCCCCCCCCCCCCCCCCCCCCCCCCCCCCCCCCCCCCCCCCCCCCCCCCCCCCCCCCCCCCCCCCCCCCCCCCCCCCCCCCCCCCCCCCCCCCCCCCCCCCCCCCCCCCCCCCCCCCCCCCCCCCCCCCCCCCCCCCCCCCCCCCCCCCCCCCCCCCCCCCCCCCCCCCCCCCCCCCCCCCCCCCCCCCCCCCCCCCCCCCCCCCCCCCCCCCCCCCCCCCCCCCCCCCCCCCCCCCCCCCCCCCCCCCCCCCCCCCCCCCCCCCCCCCCCCCCCCCCCCCCCCCCCCCCCCCCCCCCCCCCCCCCCCCCCCCCCCCCCCCCCCCCCCCCCCCCCCCCCCCCCCCCCCCCCCCCCCCCCCCCCCCCCCCCCCCCCCCCCCCCCCCCCCCCCCCCCCCCCCCCCCCCCCCCCCCCCCCCCCCCCCCCCCCCCCCCCCCCCCCCCCCCCCCCCCCCCCCCCCCCCCCCCCCCCCCCCCCCCCCCCCCCCCCCCCCCCCCCCCCCCCCCCCCCCCCCCCCCCCCCCCCCCCCCCCCCCCCCCCCCCCCCCCCCCCCCCCCCCCCCCCCCCCCCCCCCCCCCCCCCCCCCCCCCCCCCCCCCCCCCCCCCCCCCCCCCCCCCCCCCCCCCCCCCCCCCCCCCCCCCCCCCCCCCCCCCCCCCCCCCCCCCCCCCCCCCCCCCCCCCCCCCCCCCCCCCCCCCCCCCCCCCCCCCCCCCCCCCCCCCCCCCCCCCCCCCCCCCCCCCCCCCCCCCCCCCCCCCCCCCCCCCCCCCCCCCCCCCCCCCCCCCCCCCCCCCCCCCCCCCCCCCCCCCCCCCCCCCCCCCCCCCCCCCCCCCCCCCCCCCCCCCCCCCCCCCCCCCCCCCCCCCCCCCCCCCCCCCCCCCCCCCCCCCCCCCCCCCCCCCCCCCCCCCCCCCCCCCCCCCCCCCCCCCCCCCCCCCCCCCCCCCCCCCCCCCCCCCCCCCCCCCCCCCCCCCCCCCCCCCCCCCCCCCCCCCCCCCCCCCCCCCCCCCCCCCCCCCCCCCCCCCCCCCCCCCCCCCCCCCCCCCCCCCCCCCCCCCCCCCCCCCCCCCCCCCCCCCCCCCCCCCCCCCCCCCCCCCCCCCCCCCCCCCCCCCCCCCCCCCCCCCCCCCCCCCCCCCCCCCCCCCCCCCCCCCCCCCCCCCCCCCCCCCCCCCCCCCCCCCCCCCCCCCCCCCCCCCCCCCCCCCCCCCCCCCCCCCCCCCCCCCCCCCCCCCCCCCCCCCCCCCCCCCCCCCCCCCCCCCCCCCCCCCCCCCCCCCCCCCCCCCCCCCCCCCCCCCCCCCCCCCCCCCCCCCCCCCCCCCCCCCCCCCCCCCCCCCCCCCCCCCCCCCCCCCCCCCCCCCCCCCCCCCCCCCCCCCCCCCCCCCCCCCCCCCCCCCCCCCCCCCCCCCCCCCCCCCCCCCCCCCCCCCCCCCCCCCCCCCCCCCCCCCCCCCCCCCCCCCCCCCCCCCCCCCCCCCCCCCCCCCCCCCCCCCCCCCCCCCCCCCCCCCCCCCCCCCCCCCCCCCCCCCCCCCCCCCCCCCCCCCCCCCCCCCCCCCCCCCCCCCCCCCCCCCCCCCCCCCCCCCCCCCCCCCCCCCCCCCCCCCCCCCCCCCCCCCCCCCCCCCCCCCCCCCCCCCCCCCCCCCCCCCCCCCCCCCCCCCCCCCCCCCCCCCCCCCCCCCCCCCCCCCCCCCCCCCCCCCCCCCCCCCCCCCCCCCCCCCCCCCCCCCCCCCCCCCCCCCCCCCCCCCCCCCCCCCCCCCCCCCCCCCCCCCCCCCCCCCCCCCCCCCTGCTTTGTGATTTGTGATAGAAGGGACAGGGGAGTAGACTCTGTGCTCTATACTGTACATGCGTCCAAACACGGGAGAAAGAGGAGAGAGGTTGCATTTTTCTATTCCTTCAATCAATCAATTAGGGAGCTTCGGTTCCATCTTTTTGGCTTTGGCAGCACCCTCCACAATGGTTCCCATCGACGCCAAAAGCTATTTTCACATTTGGCTACACATTGTGGATGCCCTTAATCGTACCACTTGGTTTTGCTCCTGTGTGCTATCTATACAAATCTCGATTATATTGATCTAAAAAATTATAGTATCAAGATTAGTAAAAAGGAGGTGATTTTGCCGCGCGGAAGGCGGGGGAGGTTTCTTATTTTTAGAGGACGTTGGCCTGGCAGTTTGCTAACATGCGGTCCCACATGTCAGTGCTTTACCAAGCCGATCCGCGTCCCACATGAGGCAGAACAACGGCAGAAGCAACACGTGGTTAACTTGAAAAAGATGAGGGAGAAGCGGATTCAACAACGAGTGAAATGATGGTTGCTTCGTCCCTCCAACTTTTTTTTAGCATTACTTCGTCCCTCCAACTTAACTGCGGGAAAGGTGCAGCTTTGTGATTTGACGCCTCATTACTCATTACTACGCCGGCGCCATGACTGGGGTGCTTCACCCCTGCTACTCTGCACTGTTATTTCGGTATGGCACGTGGACCCGGTTGCTTGATGTCCCACATGTCGGCAAAAGGGACTAGAACATTTATGAAAGTGAGCGCTCCACTCTTACGACGGAGGAGTACATGACACGGCGGCCCAGTGAACTGTTACTTGTACTGTAGTACTACTATAGTTTTGCTGTTTCGCACGATCCATCGATACAAACCCGATTAAACAGGCAAGGGCGGGATTTTTCCCGCGCGGTAGTTGATACTAGCCATACATTTCAAAGACAATTTTAATGTATGCAAACTGAATAATTAAGTAACAATATGAGATCTAGTAAAACTAAAAACACATATGATTTATTGTGTTAGAGTGTAGTAGTAGTGTTGTATTGCATAGTTGTTAGATGTAACATGCGAGAACGTGTAGAGATGTACTTTTGGAGGGCCTACAGAGAGAACTTGGGCATAAAGTGGATTCAAATATTTGTATTCGTCTTCATAGCATTTGTAACTCATATCTACAGTTTGTACGGTAGACGTGAATGCTTGTTCGCTCTTACGAAACCAGTACAACAATAATGGGGTGGCGTGCGCCAATTTAGGCACTGGCATGTTGGCCTACTCGGCTCCACAGAGAGAGCGAGAGAAGAGATAAATACACCGGCGGTCAGTGTATTTCAAGCGAAAAGCGTAATACGGTCACCGGACTTCAGAATACGCTCATTACGGTCACTATATACGTTTTGCGGTGATTATACGGTCACTTGCTCACTGTTCAGCATCGGATTGCTCTCTGTTGACCGGCCAAATAGTCTGCGTGACACTATGTTGACTGGTTAAATTGACCACGCTCCTTGTGGGTCCCACCTGTCAGTTCGCATAGGAAAAAGGTAAGATAAACACAAATTTACGCAGGCGCGACAAGACTCCAACCCGTGCGCGGGAACCACCTGGTTGTGTATGTGTCTGTCAGGGCCTGATGTGTGCGCATGCACGTGTAGGTTGAGCACTTGAGCGTGAGCGTGCGTGTTGGTCGTGTGGTGTGTGCATGCATGCGTGTGTGTTGCGTGCGTGCGTGGCTGCGTGTGTACGTGTGAGTGTTGCGTGCGTGCGTGGTTGCGTGTGTATGTGCGAGTGTTGCGTGCATGCAGTTCGTGTGCATGCGTGCGTGTGTGTATAATCACCACACCAGCTCTTGTGTGTTAAAACATACGGCTCAGCATACCAATACAAGGCCACCTTGTCCGCTGTGCCCGCGGTCATGACTTCGAACCACCGTCCACTATTTTTTTATCTTTTATTTTCATTCTTATACACGCCGACAGGTGGGCCTAATGGTAGTGAGATAATGTGATGCAACACTAGAGGTGCCACGTGGAGCGTTTAACTGGTCAACTAGTCGTGTCTTGAGCAAATACCAAGCTGTACGGTGAGCCCGTGACTGTATAATAACCACAAAACGTAAATGATGACCGTAATGAGTGGATTCTGAAGTCTAATGTACGTATCGTGCTTTCGCTTCAAATACAATGATCGTCACTGTATATATCACGAGAGAAAGATGAAACATGCGTGAATGTGCTTGGGGCGTACTTTTAGAGGACCTGGAGATAGTTTGTGTGCGTACGTGAAAGGGGCGTAGAGGGGGTGTATGCGATGGAGAGAGAGATGCTCTTCGTTTCTCTTTATTATGACTAACTTTATATATAGTATAAAAATATAAAAATTCACAGTGCGTAATAAATATCATTGGGTGCACCATGCAATGCAAATTAACGTTCATACTCCTTCATATAACTTTGTAATGTTGTATACATGTAGAAATTCTAAAATAATTTTTTGGTCACACTTTGTGTGGTTTTATTCAAAAGGAATGTCGTATGCGAAATAAACGTGAAGAGAGGGCTTTTTAGATCAATGGGGTACGTGATGTAACATGTGTGAATGTGTAGTTGACGTATTTGGCAGGGCCTAGAGAGGGTATGTGTATGTATTACATATTCGAGAGAGGCATGGATAGAGGGGTCGGCCCCCCCCCCCCCCGGGGGGGGCGACGTGGGAGAGATAGCATGAGAAATGAGAGAGGTCTAGAGAGAGAGAGACGAATAGGATGTCACGGCGAGAGATGCCCTTGAGTGTGTATATGCAAGGGGGGGAGGGGATAGAGGCACGAGGAGAAAATATTTTGTGTGGTGTCTGTGTTGGTATGTGTGGGTGTTAGAAGATAACGAGGCCTAGGGGCAGAGGGTGTGTCACCGCATGAGGTCCGGTGGGCCGAGGTGAGGCCCTTGGTTCAGTTCCGTCCTGTGCCACATTGGTCGGCCCGTGACACATTCAGGGAGACCCATGGAGGACTAGTCGTACAAGACAAAGATACCAGAGTCGTGAAGGACTCTGTGTCCACTGACAAAGCCGGCTAGGATTTGTAACCCTAGGTCCTTGGACTAAGGTAACCCCTTATCTCTGATATTACCATTCATCCAACCTAACTTTAAGGGGCATCCTACAGAATGCTCTGCTAGAATCATACTCGTCAATTAGGAAGAGAGGTGGAGACAATGCGTGTGAGACAGGCCTAAAGATAATGTGCGTGCGGGAGACACGTAGGCAGGTCTATGTATATAGAAATGGTCGATGGGGATTGTGCGTGTGTATGTGTGTGAGAGGAAGAGTGCTTGTGATAAAGGTTAGTGAAAACAGTCGTAAATGGTTGCGAGAGGGAGGGAGGGTGATATCGAGAGCATGTCTGCGAGAAAGACACCTCGGGAGAGTGTGTGTGAGCATGTGTGAGAGACCACCGATGGATATACACCGTGTGCGCGTATGTGTGAGAGAGAAAGTCAGCGCGTGTGTGAGGAGGGGCCTATGGAGAGTGAAACTACACGTAAAAGATTGATGTACACATTGATTAAAAATATAAATTGTATCCAAATATTAGGATGGGATCATGATATTTGCAATTCGCGTAAGGAACGGTCATTGATCCATCAGACATCTATATTCTATCGAATTTGAGCATGTCTATGTTATTATTTGACATAATTGATCCACAGAGTCAGTATTTTGAACTCCAGACAATGCATCTCTTTAGCAATTCGAATATAAACGTGAGTATAGTTCATGTTGTGTGTGTAAAGCACATTATACATACAAAAGTTACACAATGAACATTATAAATAGCTAGCTATTAACTAGCATACATTTGAATTCAACTTAAGGTGGTTTAAAAAATTCGAATTCAACATGAAGTCCATTCAATTATTTGAATTCGAGATCATGGCATTTGTAAATCATACCTAAATTATGGGGGCACCAATCTTTGCTCTGCTTTTGTACATAATAACATATATAGTCGTGTACAAAATAGATTCAAATTTACCTCCTCCATTCCAAAATAATCGTAGTTATAGGATTTTCAAGTGTCAAAATTTCAAAAAGAAGCACATAATTTAATGAGGTTTTCAAACATACAAGGTCAAATTTAACGTTGTCTATTTAGGTCAATCCTCAAAGTTCAAGAGTACTCTAAACGTGAATGCTTTTGTTTCAAAATTTCGAACGAAGCACCAAAAGAGCCTTTACTCGCCCGAAACCGCCCGAGACCAATGTTTGGTAGAAGGAAATTACTTTTCTAACTCCGACCCGTGAAGCCTACCGGCCTGACGTCTATAGGTCTAAACTGGGGTAGGTTTGTAACTTCATCTAGACGCCACGCAACCGCCTCCGAAAAACATTCATACACCGTGGCCGCCTAAACACACATTCGCTCGGCCAAAATCGCTCCCGCCCACTATTTGGGACACCTAGGATTACCGTCCTACCCCCGACCCGTAGTAAGTCTGAAATTTAAGAGGGGGGCAATGTTTGTACTTTCCCCAAATTTCAAACAAGCGTGTCCCATCTGTTCAAAAAAAAACAAGCGCGTCCCAGACTGAAACATGGTTCCCCCTTAGCCCCCCCCACCCCCGCCCCCCGTCTTATTCCCCATTCGTACTCCGTGGGTGCCAAAACTACCTCTCCACCAGCCACGAAACCCCGGCGTCCTCCGTCCGCCACCCCATCCCACCCATCAACCGCCGCCCTCCTCCATCACGCCGGAGCCGATACCCCGATGTCGTCGTCCACCGCAACCACAACCGCAATGCCCACCACAGCTAGTAGTTGAAGCCGAGGCCGAGCTGCCTCCAGGACGCCGACGTGCGCCGTACCCGAGCCAGTTCAACCACGCCGTCCTGCGCCTCACCGCTGCCGCTTCAACGTCGCCACCGTCCACCGCACCAGAGCTGTTCCCGCTACGCCGTCCTTCGCCACCTCGGATCTGCTTCCCCTTCGCCGGCAGATGGCCACCGCAACACAGTCAACAATTTGGCCATGGGTTCGTCCAAGGCTCCACCCTCCTCCAAAACATCGGTTCCCTCGGTAAAAAGAAGAACATCGCCGCGATATCAGGAGGACACAGCACTGGCAACCGGATCTGGTACTCCTCTTCCCTTATTCATGCAAATCTTACATGTCTGCTTGCACGGTATTCATCCCACAGAAGACACTAGTTGACCGCTTCTTCCTACACCTTCTTCCTGATACTAGATGTTCCTAGTAACTCGCGATGCACAAGGTTTCTCCTCATATACTATTTGACCTTAGCTAGAGGTCCGTCGCCCCCCTGGATTTCAATTCCTGGTCAGTTGATTCCCAATTAAAGGAAGCATTCCCCGGCGTAACAGGCGCTAGTCCGCCTATTACGCTGGGGAAGCAGCGCCTCGGTGTTTATCTTAGGGGTGTGTGGGACCTAGGAGCTACTGGCGCCCGATCTGGAGGTCAGCCAGGCTTAAAGGTATGGCCGGGGGACGCTGCCAAGCACGGCGGTGGTGTGAGGTCGAGGGGAGGGCGGGGCAGTGGAGGCAGGGGTCTAGGTCGGTGGTCGCTGGCGGTTCGAGAAAGATCGTCAACAGTGACTCGCGGGAGGTAGACAAAGGCCATCTGCCCATTCCTTGTAGATCGGACGGTTCATAAAAAAAAATCGACTGACCTATTTATTTTCAGTGAACTGTTATTTTGATAGGACCACATGTGGTGGTGTGCTGGAGGA
The DNA here is from genome assembly GCA_036873465.1 of Thinopyrum obtusiflorum. Taxonomy (NCBI): domain Eukaryota; kingdom Viridiplantae; phylum Streptophyta; class Magnoliopsida; order Poales; family Poaceae; genus Thinopyrum; species Thinopyrum obtusiflorum. The sequence continues at coordinate 1,126 of JAAAWM010011920.1, read as the reverse complement.
GTACCTGCATTTCCCAGCCATCCCTGTGCTCATATATTACAAAATCATACGAAGTAGAATCTAATTTTGTTTGCCATGCAATGTTGTAGAGCTATCATATGTCTCCTGTCATTTATTTTTCAGCCACCTGCTATCTGCTACTTTTACAGTGCACTAGTTCTGCACACACTTCACCCATACTCTCACTATTTTTTTATGCATGGGTATTTCAGACTCTGCCAAACTGTTGACAGAAGCACGATAAAAAAGCGAAGTCGCTCCTGCTTTCTTCGTTGGCAGGCAAGACACGTCTCGGCACTTTAAAGGTTGCATGTTCAACAGATGGAGACGGTAAACGTAGCTCTGGAGTTGATGATCTCGCTCACCATGAACCACCATCCCAGGTGCTTGCTTTAACTTCGCGGTGTCATATGTGGTTGCATGTTGCATATGGTGTCTAGCTTGTATTCGAAAGGCCGAAGTCGGTCTTTATTAAGATAAGGAAAGATATTTTTTACATGAACCACCATCCCGGGAGCACCAGAAGCCAAATAGCTAGTCAGGGCACTGGCTGAGCCAGTGACAAGCCTAGCACAGACATGCATCACCTGCAAGCCAACTAAAAAGCCACGGTGGTGGCGAAGCAGCCCGCCTCGCACCAGGCTCTTAGGTCCTCGATGATCATGCTCACCACTCCAGCCGGGTCTCTAGCTTGTATTACTTCCAATTTGGTTAAATTGCATCTGCTTAGCTCACACATTATACCTTTGAATATGACATGCCTTCCTATTTTTGGTACATACTACTACATCTTGTGTATCCCTCATCAATCACTTATGATAAGACAGTCAGGCCAATGGACTGCTGTAAGAATAGATCCTCTTTTAAAGAATGCAGTGTCAGCCTTCCCACATGATTCTCAAGAAACAACAATGCTAGATGAAGATAGTCAACGTAGCTCTGTAGTTGATGACCGCATTTCCCCTACACCACCATCGCAGGTGCTTGCTCTAACTTGGCAGCGTGATATGTGGTTGCATGTTGCATATAGTGTCTAGATTGTAATTCTTCCAATCTGGTTAAATTGCATGTGATAACTCCGCCTATGTTGTCTCAACATAGCCGGTCCCAAGCCCGGGTAAAGGAG
>JAAAWM010011919.1:7500-123982 GCA_036873465.1 Thinopyrum obtusiflorum | reverse complement strand
TAACCAAACCAAGCATGCTTAACAATTTGGAAATATAGCAATTGTATTTGTTTATCATGTATTTACTACAGCCAAATTCAATTTATTCCTCACATGATATACAATAACAGAATGCACCCACAACTATTGAACATCGCATTGCAGAATTGAACCAAACAGTTAACTAAACACCACAACACAAATGAACCAAACGTTAACTGAGCACCACATTGCATAATGTATAACCAAACCAAGCATGATTGACAACTTGGAAATATAGCAATTGTATTCGTTTCTCATGTATTTTGTAAAGATAAATACGATTTATTTCTCACATGGAAGACAATACAAAATTGCAGCCTGAAGAATTGAACATCACATTTGCATAATTGAACCAAATAGTTAACTAAAGACAACAACTAATTAGCAAAAAAGTTAATAAGTGAGAACCACACTGCACGACATATAGAACATATACACTAGAGCAACAGATTGCATGGTAAAATTAGATAGCACAATTCACTAGAATTTGTGAAGGAAAGGCAGGAGCAGCACACGCAACGGGTAAACCGAGCATGCTTAACTGGCGTAGCTAGCAAATGGCAAGGTGCTCCTCCAAGATCTGGGGGTCGGCACGAATGGCAGCCATCGCGACCTCATCCGCGCGTGCGGCCGCGATTTGCCTCTCCACTGCCAAATGCTCCTTGAGATCCTGGCTATACTGCATGCACCATGGCTTAGGGCGGCGCTTATTTGGTGGAGGGGTCGGTGATTTGGGTGGAAGGTGTCGCGCCGGCGGTCGGGGCATGTGGGATGTGGAAGGAGGAGGAGGATGGGGGTCGGGTGTGGATTACCTACCGGGATAGACGAGGCCGAGCAGTGTGAAGGAGGGTCGCCAGCGAGGAGGCGGCGCTGCAAGCAAGGAGTGAAGGTTTCAACTTGGAAAGGAGGGCGGAAACAGGGGAAATGTGGCTTTTGGTAAGGGGAAGGGGCGGGGAGGTAGATATTTCCGCGGAAGCCAAAAATTTGGAATCGCTTCAGCGAAAAAACTGGCGCGCAAACTGTCATCAGACACGGTCCCTTATTCAGAACTGTGTACGATATGTGAACATCACCCCCCCCCCCCCCCCCCCCCCCCCCCCCCCCCCCCCCCCCCCCCCCCCCCCCCCCCCCCCCCCCCCCCCCCCCCCCCCCCCCCCCCCCCCCCCCCCCCCCCCCCCCCCCCCCCCCCCCCCCCCCCCCCCCCCCCCCCCCCCCCCCCCCCCAAGTTCAGCAATTAAACAGAGCTAGCTGACCTAAACATTACTCTAACAAATTATAGACCGGCGCTCTTAATTAAACAAAACAAAGAGTACTAGTACGGCTGGTGCTCGTCGATCTTCGCAGCCGCCTCCATGTCTAGCTCGCGCCCGACGGTCTCCTGGGGAAGGGGCTCCATGTCATCCATCTCACCATACTCGGCAAGCATCTCGCCATCCGCGTCTGCCATCTCTTTGGAAAAGGCCACCACGAGCTGGGCGTGGGCGGCCGCGATCTGGGCTTGGACAGGCTCCGTCATCGCAAGGTATGCGGCGGAGGAACGGACGGCTGCTCGAACGCTCTCGGTGATTGCCAACTCTTGGGCCGTGGGTTGCCGACCATTGTCGGAGAAGCTTCGTTCGATTTGTGCGGTGACCGCCTGAGCTGGGCGTGGGCGGCCTCGACATGGCCGTGGGCGGCCTCTATCAGGGCAAAGGTCACCGCTGCAGAACGGACAGCTGATGTGCCGCTCTCGCCAGTTGCTATCCCCGAGGCAGATGTTGCTGCCGCCACCTGAGAAGCAACAGCGGCCGTTTGGGCTGCCTTGGCCGCCCGGTCGCAGATTGCGGCCGCGCTCATGCACCTTGTTAGCACGCGCATGGCGGCTGCAGCCGCGCTCTCGCCGGAGTGGGCCACCGAAGTTGCCCTCACGATGCGGGTCCACGTGCCCATCTTTCACTGGTGACGATAGAACAGTGAAATGATATTTGGGGAGCGAGCTAGTGTGCTTGAGACGCCGGCTGTGGACTGTAGCGACGCACCTTCTCTCGCGTAAGCCATAGGCGTACTATACACTGACGGTGCTCCAGGATATTTTCTGCTACATCTCACACGGTTGGTGATAATAAACTGTGTGGGATCTACTTGATTTTTCATCTTGATTAGAATTACATAATGGGGTCACAGCGGCAATGGACGGTGTTTGAATTGCTAGACCTTTTATCTGCAGTGAACATGCAACTATATGTGTGTCGTAAAAGAATTGGAATTATCCAGGGTTTGTTTGAACATTTTACAAATTAAATTGGTTTTCTAGCCATTTCAGGTGCACAATTCAAAATTAAACTACATGCACATGCTCCGGTGCACCAACATGGGTTGTAAAATCATATATGTGTCCATGGGTTTATGCTTATGTCCCACTCAAGAAATGGGGATGAAATTCGAGCACCACGGCACCGTGGCTCTCCGGCAAACGTCGGCGTACTTGCTTTTGTAATTCTAGTAAATCCAAAATTCATCCGAAATTCATGAAACTTGGCATGCTATCATGGAGCGGCATCAACATGCCGTGGTAAAATGTTTGTCCCATTTGGGGCAGGTTTAGGTATAAGCTTCTCATAAACCAGAGCTTCTCACAACAAGTGTGATGGTTTCAGTAGGGAACGTTTCACCTTTCTGGCCGAAACGATATCCGTTGCCTCTTCTCGGTTTCAATTTTTTTCCTAGTGTCAACATAGAACAACAGGAGTGTTGTGTCAATTTTTGGGATTTTTCGGGGTTCGCTTGGACATTTTTATACATTAACTGAGTTTTCTATGCATTCATGTGCATAATTCAAATTTGATATACAGGCACATGCTCTAATGCATATAAATTAGTTGAAAATTCAAATATGTGTCCTTGGTTGCATGCTTAGGTCCCATGCAAGAAATGGGAATGAATGTCAAACACCCTGCCACCGTCACTCGGCCGCAAACATTGAGATACCTGGTTTTTAAATTCTAGTAAATCCAAAGCTCGTCTGAAATTCATGAAACTTGGCATGGTGTCATGGAGCGGCATCAACATGACGTGGTAAATTTTTTGTCCCATTTGGGGCAGGTTTGGGGATATGCTTCTCACAAACCAGAGCTTCTCACAACAAGCATGATGGTTTTGGTAGGGAACGTCCCACCTTTGGGGGCGAAACGATATCCATTGCCTCTTATTGCTTTCAAAAATTTTCTCGTGTCAACGTAGAACAACAGGAGTGTTGTGTCAATTTTTGTGATTTTTCGGGGTTCGTTTGGACATTTTTATGCATTAATTGAGTTTTCAATGCATTTATGTGCATAATTCAAATTTGAACTACATGCACATGCTCTAATGCATATAAATTGGTTGAAAATTCAAATCTGTGTCCTTGGTTGCATGCTTAGGCAAGAAATGGGAATGAATGTCAAACACCCTGCCACCGTTACTCCGCCACAAACATTGAGATACCTGGTTTTTAAATTCTAGTAAATCCAAAACTCATCTGAAATTCATGAAACTTGGCATGCTATCATAGAGCGGCATCAACATGCCGTGGTAAATTTTTTGTCCCATTTGGGGCAGGTTTGGGTATATGCTTCTCACAAACCAGAGCTTCTCACAACAAGCATGATGGTTTCGGTAGGGAACGTCCCACCTTTGGGGACGAAATGATATCCATTGCCTCTTATTGCTTTCAAAAAAAATCGCGTGTCAACGTAGAACAACAGGAGTGTTGTGTCAATTTTTTTGATTTTTCGGGGTTTGTTTGGACATTTTTATGCATTAATTGAGTTTTCAATGCATTTATGTGCATAATTCAAATTTGAACTACATGCACATGCTCTAATGCATATAAATTGGTTGAAAATTCAAATATGTGTCCTTGGTTGCATGCTTAGGTCCCATGCAAGAAATGGGAATGAATTTCAAACACCCTGCCACCGTCACTCGGCCGCAAACATTGAGATACCTGGTTTTTAAATTCTAGTAAATCCAAAACTCATCTGAAATTCATGAAACTTGGCATGCTATCATGGAGCAGCATCAACATGTCGTGGTAAAATTTTTGTCCCATTTGGGGCAGGTCTGGGTATATGCTTCTCACAAACCAGAGCTTCTCACAACAAGCATGATGGTTTCGGTAGGGAACGTCCCACCTTTGGGGAGGAAACGATATCCATTGCCTCTTATTGCTTTCAAAAAAAATCTCGTGTCAACATAGAACAACAGCAGTGTTGTGTCAATTGTTGTGATTTTTGGGGTTCGTTTGGACATTTTTATGCATTAATTGAGTTTTCAATGCATTTATGTGCATAATTCAAATTTGAAGTAGATGCACATGCTCTAATGCATATAAATTGGTTGAAAATTCAAATCTGAGTCCTTGGTTGCATGCTTAGGTCCCATGCAAGAAATGGGAATGAATGTCAAACACCCTGCCACCGTCACTCGGCCGCAAACATTGAGATACCTGGTTTTTAAATTCTAGTAAATCCAAAACTCATCTGAAATTCATGAAACTTGGCATGCTATCATAGAGCGGCAACAACATGCCGTGGTAAAAGTTTTGTCCCATTTGGGGTTGGTTTGGGTATATGCTTCTCACAAACCAGAGTTTCTCACAACAAGCATGTTGGTTTCGGTTGGGAACGTCCCACCTTTGGGGACGAAACGATATCCATTGCCTCTTATTGCTTTCAAAAAATTTCTCGTGTCAACGTAGAACAACAGGAGTGTTGTGTCAATTTTTGTGATTTTTTGGGGTTCGTTTGGACATTTTTATGCTTTAATTGAGTTTTCAATGCATTCATGTGCATAATTCAAATTTGAACTACATGCACATGCTCTAATGCATATAAATTGGTTGCAAATTCAAATCTGTGTCCTTGGTTGCATGCTTAGGTCCCATGCAAGAAATGGGAATGAATGTCAAACACCCTACCACCGTCACTCGGCCGCAAACATTGAGATACCTTGTTTTTAAATTCTAGTAAATCCAAAACTCGTCTGAAATTCATGAAACTTGGCATGCTATCATGGAGCGGCATCAACATGCCGTGGTAAATTTTTTGTCCCATTTGGGGCAGGTTTGGGTATATGCTTCTCACAAACCAGAGTTTCTCACAACAAGCATGATGGTTTCGGTAGGGAACGTCCCACCTTTGGGGACGAAACGATATCCATTGCCTCTTATTGCTTTCAAAAAATTTCTCATGTCAACGTGGAACAACAGGAGTGTTGTGTCAATTTTTGTGATTTTTCGGGTTTCGTTTGGACATTTTTATGCATTAACTGAGTTTTCAATGCATTCATGTACATAATTCAAATTTGAACTACATGCACATGCTCTAATGCATATAAATTGGTTGAAAATTCAAATTGGTGTTCTTGGTTGCATGCTTAGGTCCCATGCAAGAAATGGGAATGAATGTCAAACACGCTGCCACCGTCACTCGGCCGCAAACATTGAGATACTTGGTTTTTAAATTCTAGTAAATCCAAAACTCGTATGAAAGTCATGAAACTTGGCATGCTATCATGGACCGGCATCAACATGCCGTGGTAAATTTTTTGTCCCATTTGGGGCAGGTTTGGGTATATGCTTCTCACAAATCAGAGCTTCTCACAACAAGCATGATGGTTTCGGTAGGGAACGTCCCACCTTTGGGGACGAAACGATATCCATTGCCTCTTATTGCTTTCAAAAATTTTCTCGTGTCAACATAGAACAACAGGAGTGTTGTGTCAATTGTTGTGATTTTTCGGGGTTCGTTTGGACATTTTTATGCATTAACTGAGTTTTCAATGCATTCATGTGCATAATTCAAATTTGAACTACATGCACATGCTCCAGTGCATATAAATTGGTTGAAAAATCAAATCTGTGTCCTTGGGTGCATGCTTAGGTCCCATGCAAGAAATGGGAATGAATTTCAAACAAAAGGGCACCATTGATTGCCGGCAAAACATTGAGATACTTTGTTTTTAAATTCTAGTAAATCCAAAACTCATTTGAAATTCATGAAACTTGGCATGCTATCATGGAATGGCACCCGAATGCTGTGGTATTTTTCGTGTCCATTTTGAGAGAAGGCGCACTCGAATAATAGCCAACAAAGGCATTTTGAAAAAATAGCTGCCACTTTAATATCTCAAACGTTTGTATAATTCAAACCATGTGCGTTCTGTTAACCATTCATGTGATGCCACGTGTCTTGGTTTTAATGGCTATAGGAGGTGCCATGCGGATAGCTGCTTGACCTTGACTGAACGGGAGGCGTGGGACCACAGTCCGGTGCGCAAGCTGACCGGGAAGCGTGCAAGCTATCCTCCAATGTGCAGGCTCACCGGGAAGCGTGCGAGCTGTATGCTGCGCAGGCTCACTGGGGAGCGAGCCCTTTGACTTCCATGGCCGCCCGCCTTCCTCTCCATTAATGGCGCCCGAGCCGCTGCTTAATACGGGCGGCCTTAATGTTCGCCTCCCATTCCCCTCCCTCCCACAGACCTCCACCAACGCCATGGCACAGAAGGATCATCCGCCACTAGTCTTCAAGTTTGGTGAAGTCGACTCCGAGTCGGAGGAGATAGAAAATAAGGAGGAATGGGGCCTCATGGACATGGCCCAGAACGAGCTGGCCACGGCGGTTGCTGCCCCCGCTCCCGTCCCAGCTCCCATCCCCGCGCCCGCGCCAGCGACCATCCCCGTAGCATTGACGGGCTGGTCACCGAGCACTATCACAGAGCTGGAAGCCGCGGGCGTCAGCGAGGTCTCCGCGGACCCGCGCGAGCTCGTGTACATGACAGCGCCCGTGCCCGTGCGCGCCCCTCCACCCATTGTGGCGCCGGTCCCCGTGCGTTTGGCTGCACCCACCGCGCCCGTGCCCGTGCGCGCGCCCCCCTCAGCGGCATGGGATGCCGCCATCGACCGCTACCTCTCAGCGCCGCCAGCTACCGTCCTCCCGCGCCCCGCCCGTCGATCGCGTGACGACATGATGTTTGATTTACAAGTGAAGAACATTCTGTGCTGCATTGAAGACTTCAATAATGGCGTCCCGGAGGACGACAACAACAACAACGGCGCGGCACGCCGCCTCTGCCGCCGCCGAAAATAGTTTTTTTCTTGGGTTTAATATTGTATCTCGTTTCTCTCTTATGAATATAAATTCGCAGTATGACTGAATGAAAGATATGGTTTGAGAGAACTTGCATTTTTCTCTCTTAATGTACAGACTTATCAAACGATTTTCTTTTGAAAAAAATGTCAATGGTTTTTAAATATAAAACACTCATCGCAAATGTTTTAGTTAGAACACCCGTATGCAAACAGACAGCTTCCCCAGGAAGCCAAGGGAAAATGTGTCGAGCAGAATTTGTGCAGCACTTGATCGCAAACGTTTTAGATAGAACACCCGTATGCAAAGTGAGAGCAGGATTTGTGCATCTCTTCAACGCAAATAGTTCTTTTGGATGACCCGTGTGCAACCACTTACAAACAATTTGGGTATGTTGCCATTTGTCAAACTGGAAAGATTGACATGTGTTGATCTAGTAACATTGCCATTTGTCAACCTTGTAACACTGCGATTTGTCGAAATATGAAGCTAAAAATCACTAGCAGTATCTAATTTTTGCAACTAAAATTTAGTAATTAAGCATAGATTTCATTCATAGATTAAGCAGTCATTCTTAATTTATTCAAACAGTTCAGCTCGACAGCTGAACCGACCAAACTTTTCCCCAATTGTTGCCAACCACGTACTGAAATAGCTAGTTCAACTATATATACTAGCTAATTTAAGTACGTTGTACAGTTCCACCACATCTATAGTCAGATGAACTGAACAAAATAGCCCCTAAATACTACTACTACGGAGGGGCTTTGTACTACTTCTGGCTGCCTCTCCTCTGCCGAGCGCGCTCAGTAAGAGGCAGAGGAGGAGGAGCCTACCGATGAGCTGGGCAACCGCAATACGGTGCCTGCCGCTGCTGCAGCTTCAGCGACGCTCACCTCGAATGCCCTCTACCACTCAGACGACCCCTCTCGAAGCGGTGGTTTTCCTCGTAGATCTCCTGATTCCTCGCCTCTGAGGCGGCGTGTGCCGCGGCCACAGCGGCGGTAAGGCTCTTTGTGTGCTCGACGAGGCGCTCCTCCTCCTCCCGCAGGAACTCACTGTAGCGCGCAAGGTCGCTGACGCACGTGCGGGCATCCACCTCCGCCTCCCGCCTTCGGGTGGTGGTGGCAGAGCGGGTGATGACCCCGGCGGTCGACGGTGGGCTGGCGGCCACGGCGGCCGACGATGGGGTGGCGGCCACAACCACCACCTCCCGCCTTCGGGCCGCGGTGGCGGAACGGGTGATGGCCACGATGGCCGGCAGTGGGGTGGCGGCCACGATGGCCACCTCCCACCTTCGGGCCATGGCGGGGAGCGGGCGATGGCCCTAGCTTTCGACGGTGGTGTGGCGACAACGGCGTCCGGCAACAGCTGCCAACGGGCAGCGGCGCCGGAGCGTGTGGTAGGTGTTCCACGCACACCCAACAGGGACGCCACACGCACTACACTATGCCGGGGACTGTGCCACCGCCGTGGTGTAGCCTCCCAGCTGGGGCTGTCCTCTGATGATGGCGGAATGGCTGAGCGATGGCGACGGAACGGTGCCATTGGTGATTGTGGGAGAAGTAGACGAGATAAGCTACAGGGAGGGAGGGGAAAATGCGACGCAGGACTCGCCGGCCGTGAGGGTTTATATAGCAGGCCGGTAAGCATTGGGATTTTGGGGGATTTCACCGAGTCGGGCGGGAAGCTTACGTGGGAACAGGCTCACCGACGATTCATTGGTGCCACCATTTGGCCAAAAGAATGCCCCCGCGCGCTGCGCAAGCTTGCGTTGTAAGCCGTCTGTGGCAGCGGGGTGACAAGACGTGCGAGAGGAGGACGAAAGGCCACGTACACATACGGTTAATAAAAAAACATTTGCGATTTAATTACCTACTATACCCCCATCCTGGTTTATAAGTATGATTTAACTAATAAAATACGAATGCATGTCGCCAAAGATTATATAGTTGGATTCATATTTGAATTAGTTTCCAATTATATAATTTTTATAACATGCGTTAACATTTTGTTGGTTAAATTTGAGGGCAAAGTATGGCAAAGAATATAAAGGGGACTATAGACTAGACGGAGGTAGTAGCACACGGCCGCTCTCTACGCAGTGACGCAACTGTCGGCCGGCTTGTAGGCGACCATTTCCTGCGTGTTCAACTGCTCTATGCGTGTGGTTGCTTGCGCTTCAGGCAGCCGCGGCGCGCTCTGCTCGCGTCCCGGCGCGCGCGCTCTACTCTCGCGTCCCTCCGGGTGCTCTGCCCTCGTTCCTCCATGCGAGCTGCTAGTGTTTGGGGCCGGTGCACGACCGCGCACGTTCGTGTGCATGCGATTGTGCCGGGCGCGGCGCGACAATGCAGTTACCCACTGCAAAAACTGCCATGCGGACGCGCAGAGAATCCAGGCCGCCCGGCCCCCATTTATTCCTACGGCCATTTACCTTCATCTCTCACGTCACACGACACAATAAGCACACCCACGACAACACATACAGAGAGGACATCCAGCGGTTCCAATGGCGCTCCCCGTGGCTCCAATGGCGCTCCCCGTGGCTCCAATGGCGCTCCCAGCGGCCGACGACGACAACGGCGGGCAGTTCACCACGCATCACGTAGTGGACACCCATGTGAGGGGGAAGGCCCTCTCGGTGGTGTACACGAACAATCCGGTCTCGGTGGAGAGCTCCATCCAAACTATGGAGCAGTTCCTTGCCGAGTACAAGTACCGAGTGGTCGGCTTCGACCTCGAGTACACCATCGGTCATGCCGGGCACGATCAGAAGATTGTCGTCGCCCAGTTGTGCGTGCGACATGACATCCTCGTCTACCACTACCACCTTGCCACAAGGCCTTGCGAACGTTTCTCCAGGTTTATCAACAGCTCTGACTACAGTTTCGCTACGGTGGACACCACCGACAATCTAAAAGCGCTCAAGGTTTCGGACTTGAAATGCCCGAGTCTTGTCAACATCCAGCACCCCTACAAGGTCTGGGGTAGCGACAAAAACAAACTGAACTCCCTGGTTGACCTCGTCTCGGCCATCATCGACCCCTACTACATGAAGATGAAGAATGAGAGCAAGAAGGACAAGAACGCCTAGCACAGTGTGTGGCATGAGAGACTGGATGAACAACATGTCAAGTATGCGGCCATGGACGCGTACACAAGCTACGAGATGTACAGGCAGATCGTTGACAGGAGGAAGTGCCTTCTTCCTGCCCCAAACAAGGGATCGAGCCACAGAGCAGTGGCGGGAGCATCACAAGAAGTAGATGACTAGACGGTCGTTTCTCCTACTTTAGAATGCATGCAATTGTTTACTGAGGTGTGTGCGAATAATCTGTATAGTCACTTATGTAATTGGATGTTTATTTTAGTTATATATACATACATGTTATTCTTCTGTAGACAGAGCAAATCACACGGCTTATTAGCAGCAATCGTCTGTGTTATTATTGGTCTTCGCACACATTTCTAATTACGGACCTGTTTGCCGCGTATCACGCACATCTTGTTCAGTTGAACCGTTTCCATTATGTTGCCTAATCACACACAGTTCATCCTAGTGAACCGTATGTTGTATATCGCACACACCTTCATCTGGTTGCCCATTTCTTTTGTCCCTCCTCATCCCAAACAGTTAATTGAACTGAACCGTATGCCCTGCATCGCACACGCAACTAAAATCTAAACCGTGTTTGATGCATCCGTCATCGCAAATGTTTTGCACCTTTTTTGATGGGTTTTTTTACACCACCATTTGCGATTATGGCATCACACGCAGATTCGTCGAAGGGTCTCTGATCGTAGTGTCACGTTTGGACCATCCGGCAGTAGTGGAATCACCGTTGTGGTTTTATGCGTAGGTAAGAACGATTCTAGCTAGAAACCCGTAGCAGCCACGTAAAACTTGCAACAACAAAGTAGAGGACGTCTAACTTGTTTTTACAGGGTATGTTGTGATGTGATATGGTCAAGACATGATGTGATATACGTTATTGTATGAGATGATCATGTTTTGTAAGATATCAGGCAACCGGCAGGAGCCTTATGGTTGTCTCCTTATTGTATGAAATGCAAACGCCATGTAATTGCTTTACTTTATTGCTATGAGTTAGCAATAGTTGTAGAAGCAATAGTTGGCGAGACGACCACGAGGCAATGATGGAGATCAAGGTGTCGAGCCGGTGATGATGGAGATCATGACGATGCTTTGGAGATGGAGATCAAAAGAACAAGATGATGATGGCCATATCATGTCACATATTTTGATTGCATGTGATGTTTATCTTTTATGCATCTTATTTTGCTTAGAACGGAGGTAGCATTATAAGATGATCCCTTCACTAAATTTCAAGATAAAAGTGTTCTCCCCAAGTATGCACCATTGCCAAAGTTCGTCATTTCGAAGCACCTCGTGATGATCGGGTGTGATAGACTCTACATTCACATACAATGGGTGTAAGACAGTTTTGCACATGCAGAATACTTGGGTTAAACTTGATGAGCCTAGCATGTATAGACATGGTCTTGGAACACTGGAGACCGAAAGGTCGAATGTGATTCATATAGTAGATATGATCAACATAGAGATGTTCACCATTGATGACTACCCCATCTCACGTGATGATCGGACATGGGTTAGTTGATTTGGATCATGTATCACTTAGATAACTTGAGGGATGTTTATTTAAGTGGGAGTTCATTAGTAATTTGATTAATTGAACTTAATTTATCATGAACTTATTCTTATTATTTTTGCATATCTATGTTGTAGATCAATGGCCCGAGCTACCGTTCCCCTGAATTTTAATGCGTTCCTAGAGAAAGCTAAGTTCAAAGATGATGGTAGCAACTACATGGACTGGGTCTGTAACTTGAGGATTATCCTCATTGCTGCACAAAAGAATTATGTCCTTGATGCACCGCTAGGTAACAGACCTGCTGCAGGAGCAAATGCACATGTCATGAATGTCTGGCAGGCTCGATCTGATGACTACTCAATAGTTCAGTGTGCCATGCTTTACGGCTTGGAACCGGGACTTCAAAGACGTTTTGAACGTCATGGAGCATATGAGCTGCTTCAAGAGTTGAAGTTAATATTTCAAGAAAATGCCTGGGTTGAGAGATAGCTGCAAGATGGAGGAGAACAGTTCTGTCAGTGAACACATACTCAAAATGTCTGGGTATCATAACCACTTGACTCAGCTGGGAGTTGATCTTCTAGTTGATAGTGTTATTGACAGAGTTCTTCAATCACTGCCACCAAGCTACAAAGGCTTCGTGATGAACTATAACATGCAAGGGATGAATAAAATGATTCCTGAGCTCTTCGTGATGCTTAAGGCCACGGAGGTAGAAATCAAGAAGGAGCATCAAGTGTTGATGGTTAACAAGACCACTAGCTTCAAGAAAAAGGGCAAGGAAAGAAAGGGAACTTCAAGAAGAATGGCAAGCAAGTTGCCACTCTCGGGAAGAAACCCAAAGCTGGACCCAAGCCTGAAACTGAGTGCTTCTACTGCAAAGGAAGTGGTCACTGGAAGCGGAACTACCCCAAATACTTGGCGGATAAGAAGGATGGCAAAGTGAACAAAGGTATATTCGATATACATGTTATTGATGAGTACCTTACTAATGCTCGTAGTAGCGCCTGGGTATTTGATACTAGTTTGGTTGCTCATATTTGTAACTCGAAACAGGAGCTGCGGAATAAACGAAGATTGGCTAAGGACGAGGTGATGATGCGCGTCAGGAATGGTTCCAAGGTCGATGTGATCGCCGTCGGCACGCTACCTCTACATCTACCTTCGGGGTTAGTTTTAGACCTCAATAATTGTTATTTGGTGTCAGCGTTGAGCATGAACATTATATCTGGATCTTGTTTATTGCGAGACGGTTATTCATTTAAATCAGAGAATAATGGTTGTTCTATTTATATGAGTAATATCTTTTATGGTCATGTACCCTTGATGAATGGTCTATTTTTATTGAATCTCGATCATAGTGATACACATATTCATAATATTGATGCCAAAAGATGTGTAAGGGCATATTTCTCCCTATGTGGTTTTGGTGATTAATGACAGTGCATTTGCGGACTAATCGTGTGCATTGAGCATTTCAGATATCTCATGTCTAGGCACAAGATGATTCGGTGCCCCTCGGAGCCTATCGAAGATGGCGGTTCTCTACGTTTCTTTTCGGTGGATTTGAGTCGTAGGAAATCCGTACTATTAAGAGGGGGTCCGCTTCAGAAAGGTTAGGGTGGAATCAACACGTACACATTTGTTCTTTTGCACCACCTTTCCTTCGCTTCGATGGAGCACCATCCGTTTATCCTTGTCTCTGTGATATGAAGGTTGCCAAGTGCTAAAGCATCTATGGCGTGCGGTAGTACTTCTCAAGGAAGCAGTAGTACCGCAGGGGTGTGTGGTAGTACCACTTAGGAAAGAGGTAGTACCCCCCCCCCCCCCCCCCCCCCCCCCCCCCCCCCCCCCCCCCCCCCCCCCCCCCCCCCCCCCCCCCCCCCCCCCCCCCCCCCCCCCCCCCCCCCCCCCCCCCCCCCCCCCCCCCCCCCCCCCCCCCCCCCCCCCCCCCCCCCCCCCCCCCCCCCCCCCCCCCCCCCCCCCCCCCCCCCCCCCCCCCCAATCGCGGCTTCTCGCATTGTGTGAGGGCGTGAGGAGAATACGGTGGCCCTAGTGGCTTCTTGGGGAGCATTGTGCCTCCACACCGCTCCAACTAAGACATACTTCCTCTCAAAGGGAAGGAACTTCGGTAACACATCCTCGTCTCCACCGGCTCCACTCTTGGTTATCTCTTACCTTTACTTGTGCAAGCTTATATTGTGTTGTATCCCTTGCTTGCTTGTGTGCTTCTTGTTGTTGCATCATATAGGTTGCTCACCTAGTTGCATATCTAGACAACCTATTTTGATGCTAAGTTTCATTTGGTAACGAAAAGCTAAAAATTGTTAGTTGCCTATTCACCCCCCCTCCTAGTCAACCATATCGATCCTTTCAATTGGTATCAGAGCCTCGTCTCTTTATTAAGGACTTTGCCGTGCGAACAGTATGGTTGACACCATGGATGAGGTGGAGGAGCACTCCGGTGCGAGTCCTTCCTTGTCTGCGCCCGATGGGGGATCCTCGGTCTCTCGGGAAGAGTTCAATGCGGCTTTGGACACATTGAAAACCTCCATGACGACTGAGGTCAAAGGCATGTTTAAGGATTTTCTTGATGGTCTTAAATTATCCACTGCACCGTTGGAAGTGGTTGATCCCACTAACAAGGTGACAGATGCTAACTCCAACAAGGCGGAAGCTACTAGTGATCAAGTTCCTTTGCCTAGTGGTAGAAGTGGAAGTGGCATATTTGCCCATGTTGAACCTCCACTTACCTATGGAGGACCGGTTCCCTCCACACATATGAATCATGTTGGTCCTCCTCCTAAGCTTGTGAAAAATGAGGATTTTGCCGCTTGGGTGTATCGCTTTAAACGTCATTTAAATCATAGTTATACTAATCTTTGGAGAATTATTGAGCAAGGTTTCTACCCGCACGATCCAAGCAACCTGACTCCTAGAGAAACCGCGGATCATCAATTCAACGAGTCCGCTCTCTTCATTCTCCAAGAAGCTATTCCTCCTGAGGATATTACACATCTCCGGCCCTTCACCATGGCCAAGGAAGCATGGGGGCATGTTGTCTCCTTGTACAAGGGAAGCGCAAGCATTCAACGCTCAAACTTTGAAGTGGTGCAAGATGAAGCAGATGAGTTTGCCATGATTGAAGATGAAGAGCCTCGAGAGCTTTATCGCAGGTTGACTACTCTCGCGGTCTCACTCCGAGATCATGGGAGCAAGGATACGGATGACAATTGGATCAAGCGCAAGTTTCTCAAGGCCATGATGCCTTACCATAAGGCCATGTCCTCCGTCATACGTCAAAGGCCAGACTTCCACGCCTTGTCCTCAAGTGAAGTGTTGGATGAGTTTGTTGCAATGAGGATCTTGGACAAGACCACCGACAATGTGGTGTTACGTGCTCAACGATCAAAGAAGTCCAACCTTGCTTTCAAGGCCAAGGCTAGTGTGGAAGAAGAGGATGAAGAGGAGGAAGAGGAGAGTTGCCCCGAAGATACCAAATATGCCTATCATGAGCACATGGCTCTTGCTTCACGGCAATTTTGGGGCAAGAAGAACTCGAGGCCCAACTTCAACAAGAACAACTCAAGTGGCACCAAGGGAAAGCAACGTGTGAGGACATGCTATAATTGTGGCAATGTGAGTCACTTTGTTGTGGATTGCCCGTACGAGAAGAGGGAAGACAATGGTGGAAAACTTATCCGAAAAGACAAGGCCAAGTCCTTCCCCAACAAGAACAACTTCACCAAGAAGACTCCCCCCAAGAGGTTGGTGGCACAAGAAGAGTACAATGAGGACGATGATGATGATGAAGATGGTGAGACCATCACCATGGCCTCCGTTGCCATTGCTACAACTCCATGGGTGTCCCTCTTCGATTCACCCAACGAGAACATCACTGCCAAGTGCCTCATGGCTAAAGACACCAACAAGGTAACCCCCAACATAAAAACCACCATCACTACTAATCCTTCCTTGATGGGTTGCATTGATGAAAATGAGGGGACGAAGGAGGAGGAAATAAATTTGAGTCTTTTATGAGTAAGCTCAAGGGTAAACCCAAGAAGCACTCCGTTGCTCTCTTGGAACAACTTGGTGAAGCCAATGACATGATCGAGGCTCACGAAAAAACCATCTCTAAGATGGAAGGGCATAGTCGTGACTATGACGATGAGATATCGGATCTCTCTAATGCGCTTGAGGAAGAGCGTGGTCATCATTTGGCTCTTGAGGAGTCACACAACGATGATCATGCTAAATTAAAGAAAGATCTTGATCATGCTCTTGTTGTCTCTCATGTGCTCAATTCCGAGAAGGCCAAACTTGGGGTTGACCAGGCTAGACTCAAGGAGGAGTTTGATCTACTTGACAAGGCTCACAAGGCCTTGAAGAGTGCTCATGCTAGCCTCAAAGAGTCTCATGATCAACTCCAAGTGAAGCTAACCAAGGAAAAAGCCACATTTCCTCATATGGTTTTAATTGATAATGCAAATGCTACTAACCCATGTTGTGAGCATGTGCGTCTTGTGGAGGAGAATGCCAAGTTGAAGGAGCAACTTGATAAAGGCCTTGTGTCTTGCATACAAGGTGAGAAGAACCTCAACGACCTTTTGAGCAATCAAAAGGAAGTTGTGGGCAAGGAGGGGATTAGGTTTGCTCCCAAGTCCAAGAAGAAGAAGAAGAATGACAAGACCAAACAACCTCCTCCTCTCAAGCAAACATTTATGAAGGAGGGAGAGGGTACTTCTAAGGAGAAGAAGAACAATGTGAAGGGTGGTGGTGTCAAGAAGGGCAATGCCACCCCTTCCAACAAAGCCGGCGACTTTAACCCTTCTTGTGTGTTATGACGTGCTAGTGAAGGGCATGTTTATGCCAAATTTGTTGGTTCTTCTTATGAGTACATTGAATGGTCTATTTGGGTTCCTAAGACCCTTGTTACTAACATCAAAGGACCCATTACAAAATGGTTACCTAAAACCAAGCATTGATCTCTTGTAGGTGTTCACTTCCGGTGGGGGATCATGGTTGCTCGATAGTGGAGCCACAAATCATATGACCGGAAGCAAGGACTTGGTGGTGGATGTGCACAAGGTTTCATCTATGCCCACCAATGTTGAGTGGGGTGATGCCTCATCTTCTAAGGTATTGGGTCTTGGCAAGGTTGTCATTTCTCATGATCTCACGGTCGAGAAAGTCATGCTTGTTGAGTCCCTTGCATACAACTTACTTTCCGTTCGTCAACTTGCACTCATGGGCTTTGCCACTTTCTTTGATATTGATACCGTGGCCCTCTTGTGGAGCAAGACTCTTAAAGTAGCCTTTGTTGGGCATGTCGAGAACGGTCTTTATGTGATTAACTTTTCAAAGCGACCCACTAAGACCGCGACATGCCTAATGGCTAAAGTTGACGTGGGATGGCTTTGGCATCGCCGTTTAGCCCACATCAATATGAGATCTTTGCAAAGTCTTCTCAAGGGGGACCATGTCCGTGGACTAACAAATGTTAGTTTTGCCAAAGATCGTGCTTGCAGTGCTTGTATCGAAGGAAAGCTACATGAGAAGGCTCACCCACCCATGGCTATCATCTACTCGAAGAGGCCCTTGGAGCTCCTTCACATGGATCTCTTTGGGCCTCCATCCTTTGATAGTATTGGGGGCAGAAAGTATTGCTTGGTGATTGTGGGTGATTATTCAAGATACACTTGGGTATATTTCTTCAAGAGGAAGAGTGAAACCCAACAAACCATCATCGACTTTGCAAATGAAGCTCAACGTCAACACAATGCAAAGATCTTGATGATAAGAAGTGACAACGGCACCAAGTTCAAGAACTACACCTTGGATGAGTTTCTCAGTGATGAGGGGATCAAGCATCAATATTCCGCACCTTACACCCCTCAACAAAATGGTGTAGCGGAGAGGAAGAACCGGACATTGGTGGATGCGGCAAGGACCATGATGGCGGAGTTCAAGTCTCCGTACAACTTTTGGGCCGAAGCCATCAACACAGCTTGTCATGCATCCAATCGGCTCTATCTCCGCAAAGGCTTGAACAAGACTCCATGTGAGATACTTACCGGCAACAAAGCCCAATCTCAAGTACTTCCGGGTGTTCGGCTGTAAGTGTTTCATTCTCAAGAAGGGTGTTCGTTTGTCTAAATTTGAGGGTAGAGCTCATGAGGGCATATTTGTTGGTTATGCTACAAACTCTCATGCTTACCGTGTCCTCAACAAGTCCACATGACTCATTGAGGAGACGTGTAACGTGGAGTTTGATGAGAATAATGGCTGCCAGGTGAAGAAAAGTGGTACTTGTGATGTAGGTGATGAAATTCCTCCCCAAGCCATAAGAAGAATGGGTGTTGGTCATATCCTACCCATCGAGGAACCCCTTGTGGCCGAGGGAGAAGGACAATGTTCCACTGAAGTGGAACAATCACCAACCCAAGACCCACACGCTTCCGAAGAACAAAGTGAAGGCCCTCAACCAAATGAACAAGATCAAGGGCAAGATCAACCTCAAGATGGTGGTGATCCACCAAGTGATGCCCAAGGTCAAGTTCTTACCACCGAGCAAGTTCAAGATCAAGAGCAAGCTCAAGATCAAGAACAAGCTCAAGACGACGCTCAAGATGATCAAGTTACCGCTCCTCAACTCTCTCTTAAGGAGGAATTGGAGCGTCGTGCCACCAAGATTGTGTCCAAGCTCACTGCCAAAGATCATATCATGAAGAATGTGCTTGGAAGCTTAAGAAAGGGGGTAAGCACTCATAGACAATTAGCAAACTATTGTGAACATCATGCGTTTGTTTCTTGTGTTGAACCCCAAAAGGTCTATGAGGCGCTCGAGGATCCGGATTGGCTTAATGACATGCATGAAGAACTCAACAACTTCGAGCACTACAAGGTGTGGAGATTGGTGCCAAGGCCAACGGAGAACCATAATGTTATTGGAACCAAATGGATATTCAAGAACAAGCAAGATGCTCACGGGATTATCGTTCGCAACAAGGCTCGTTTGGTGGCACAAGGCTATTCCCAAGTCGAGGGTATCGACTACGGTGAAACCTCTGCTCTCGTTGCTTGCCTTGAATCTATTCGTTTGTTGATTGCTTATGCTTCTCATCATAACTTCAAGTTGCAACAAATGGATGTGAAGAGTGCTTTTATTAATGGTCCTATTATTGAGTTGGTGTATGTCAAACAACCCCCGGGGTTTGAGGATCCCGAGTTCCCCAATCATGTGTACCAACTCGATAAGGCACTCCATGGCCTTAAACAGGCCCCACGTGCATGGTATGAGCACCTTACCGAGTTGTTGCAAGATCGTGGGTTTGAAATTGGGAAAATAGACCCCACTCTTTTTACTAAGAAGGTCAAAGGGGAGTGTTTGTATGCCAACTATATGTTGATGATATTATCTTTGGTTCTCCTAACAAAGCTTTCAATGAGGAGTTTGTCGCACTCATGACCTCGAAGTTCAAGATGTCCATGATGGGAGAGTTGAAGTTCTTTCATGGGTTCGAAATCAAACAAAGAATAGAAGGAACCTTCATCAACCAAGCCAAATACACTCAAGACATGCTCAAGAGATTCAAGCTAAGTGATGTCAAGCCGGCCTCTACTCCAATGCCCGTCAAATGCCAACTTGACATTGATCCCAATGGTAAAGCGGTGGATCAAAAGGTATATCGTTCTATGATTGGCTCCTTGCTTTACCTTTGTGCATCTAGACCGGATATCATGTTGAGTGTGGGAATTTGTGCATAGTTTCAAGCCTCGCCTAAGGAAAGCCACTATGTGGCGGTCAAGCGAATCTTTTGATATTTGGATCATACCCCAAACTTTGGCTTATGGTACCCTAGAGGAGCAAACTTCAATCTCGTGGGGTTTTCCGATTCGGATTGGGCGGGAGACAAAGTGGATAGGAAGTCAACTTCTGGAGGGTGCCAATTTCTTGGTTGCTCTTTGGTGAGTTGGTCTTCTAAGAAGCAAAGTTGTGTGTCTCTCTCCTCCACCGAAGCCGAGTATGTGGCCGCCGGTAGTTGTTGTGCTCAACTTCTATGGATGAGGCAAACTTTAAAGGATTACGGTGTCATTCGTGACAAAGTGCCTCTTTGGTGTGACAATGAAAGTGCCATCAAGATATCTCTCAACCCGGTGCAACACTTCAAGACGAAGCATATTGAGATTTGGTATCACTTCATCTGGGATCACATTAGGCGAGGGGAGATTCAGCTTCACTATGTCAACACTCATGATAACCTCACAGAAATTTTCACGAAGCCTTTCGATGAAGCAAGATTTCGCGAGTTAAGGCATGAGCTAAATATCATCGATTCGAGCAATGTGGCTTGAACCTTTGCACACCCCACCATACTCATCTTGTTATCTTGTTTAGGTGTAGGCATGGACATAGGGGGAGTGTTGTTCTCTCAATGAACTCTCCCTCCCCCCATTATGCATAAATTGATCAACTCTTTCACATTCGCCATTGTTGATGGTACTTGTGCTTCAAAGACGAGTTTTGGTCATGGGCCCAAGGATAATTCTTCGCGGTGCCATACCAATTGACTCAAACATAGGTGGATCAGGCCACCGCCCTCTCTTCATGAGAGGTTTTGGTTCGTTGTTTGGTCCTTGTTGTCTTTTTGCTTTCTTTTGGGCCTTGTTCGTGTTTAAGTTGCTTCGTTTGTGCTCTTTTTGCATGTCCGGTTGCTCGAAGTGTGCATTGCAAAGGCCGTGTTTTTCTTCTTTTGTCGAAACTTGCACTTTCTCGGGCATGCGGTACTACCATGGCAAGCCACGGTACTACTGCTGGAGGTGGGTGGCTCATGTGCTTGCACAGTTGCAACCACGGCACGGTACTACCGCTTCCATCGCAGTAGTAATTTTTTACTGCCACTGGTAGAGTAGTACTACCGCCCAGTGTGCGGTTCTACCGCCCGGGCGGTACTACCGCGATGACCCGCGGTACTACCGTGCTGTCGAGGCCGCGTGGGGGTTAATTGTGGGCAGGGGGAGTTCCAACTCCCCCATACCCATTCATCCCTTCCCCTCACTTCACCTCTCTCTCTCCTGCCCAAGAATGGCGCTGGAGGACCTCGCCGAATCTCCGTCTCCAGCCACTCTCCTCTCATTTCAACTGGTGGGATCGATCCCCACCTCGCCCTCTTGCCATGGACCCCAGTATCTCCCCTAGTCCCTCTCTCTTTGCCTATTTTGTGTGCTTCTAGGTTTTGGGAGATGCATGAGTAGGTCTTGTGATTTTTGGCTAAATCTTTGCAAGAGGAGATTATTGGAGAGTGCTTGTGCAGTAGATATGCTATTTGGTGTGATAAAACTACGTAGTTTTGATCAACGGTAGTACCGATTCATCTTCACGGATGTTCTTAGATGCGTTTGTGCCAGATCCGCCCCGTGCGGTACTACCGCTCCCCCGGAGCGGTACTACCGCCCAGTGCGCAGACGTAAAAAAATTACTTCCGCCCTGAGCGCGGTACTACCGCACCAACCCGGCGCTGTACTACCGTGGTCAGAGCAGAAGTAAATTTTTACTTCCGCATCCTATCACAGTACTACCGCTTGACTTAAAATTGCTTTGTTTTGTCACACCTAATCTCATTTCTATTTGTTTCTTTTGGTTTTGTCCTTGGTCTTTGCAATAACCCTTCTCGCTCTTCTCGTGTGCTTGTGTTGTGTGTCTTAGGTGGTGGCTCCGATTCTGGTGCTAGGCGCTAGAATCCCAGCCATGACACGAGCTCAAAGGGTCTTCGCAACCAAGAAGCTCCTGAGGGGTCCAGTGCCCCACAACGCAACGTCAAGACCATAGCTACCAAGATCAAGGAGCCAGCTGTCAGCATGGATGAAATGCCTCAAGCAGAGTTTCTGATTGGAAGAAAGCTCAACCCCTACGTCAAGCCTAGGGAACTCGGCTGGGGAAATGACTTGTTTTGGACCAAGCAACAAAATCTCATCTTCCTAGATGTGATCAAGGCCAAGAAGAACATCTACGTACCAGTTCAGTGGATTGACATGGACCATCTGAAGAAGAACATGGCATATTTTGGTGAGCCTCTGGATTTGGTGGAGCAGTTTGGTATTGAGGGGATCCTCACATTCCACCTTGACTTTGACCCGGAGATTGTGGCTCAGTTCTTTGCTTCTGTCCACTTCCACACGGATGAGAAGCGAAGCATGACTTGGATGACAAATGGGAAGAGGATGACTGCTGAGTGGAAGGAGTTCATGGATCTGTTGCACATTCGTGATGAGGGGCTAGATGTGCCCGTTGGTGTCCGCCCGCATGCCAACCCCGAGTCTGCTTCCAAGAACAAGCTTCAACCCTACCTTGTTGAGAAGACTTTACCAAATGGCAAGATGTGTTTTGTGCTGAACCCGTTTCTTGACATCATGCACCGGATCTTCCGCAACTCTCTTTTTCCTTGCATAGGCGACAAGGACAAGGTGCATTCCTATCTAGTGGACATGATGCTCATTTGTGAGGAAGCGCGTCTTCAATAGCCTGAACCACTTGATGTCTCTCATATCATGTGGTGTGAGCTTCAGTTTGTTGTGTTCCATCGTAAGGTTCCCATCTATGGACCTTATTTGCACCTCTTGATTTCAAAGACTTGGGAGAAGCTCTTTCCGGGTGAAGAGTTTCAAGCTCCTAACTGGATTCGCCATGAGCCCATTAAGCTGCGCCAGAAGAACAAGTGGGCTAACACCACTACCCGGGCTGAGGCAGAGGCTGCATGCATGGATGTTGATGATGAGGAGATTAAGGAGGAGGAGGCGGAGGACAGCTCTGAGGGGTATGCACCTCCCTCTGCTGAGCCATCTTGGGCTAAGAAGTTCAAGGCCAAGGTGAAGACTTTGTTCTGCATGCAGGCCAAGGGGCAGTACCAGACTCATGTTGCTCAGAAGGAGAGTCGCCAGCGCGACAAGCAAATTTTGAGGAAGCTTGGCGAGCGGGTCGGAGAAGAACATCACTCCTGAGGCTACCTGGATGACGAAGCAAGGCTATCAGTGGGCTGAGTCAGATGAGGAGTCCATTCCTGCTGCCGAGACAAATAAGGAGATTGTTGGGTGATCACTACAGTGGGAGCTACCACCTGTGTCTTAGGTGTCCTCTCTGCCTTTTTGGTGTCTCGATGCCAAAGGGGGAGTGTAGGATTTGCGAGTTCTTTGTTGTGTCTCTTTACTTTCGCTTTGTTGAACCTTCGTTGCTTTGGTTTGTGTTTATTTGCGTGTGAGACCAGGAGACTTATTCTATCATATGGTGTGAGACATATGCCCTCAAGCTTATCCTTTATTGTCTAGTATGTTTAGTAACTTGTGAGCTTATTTTATCTTGTGCCCTTTACTTCATGCTCACCTTCTATACCTTGCTTCCTTGCTTAGTGTCACTTATATTGTTGCAAGGATTGCCTTGTCTATAAAATATAGGGGGAGTGTTGATCCGTGTGTGTGTGTGTGTGTGCGTGTGTGTGTGTGTGTGTGTGTGTGTGTGTGTGTGTGTGTGTGTTGTGCAGTCCAAAGCATATCTATATATAGAATGCACACATCTAGGGGGGGGGCATTTCGATATTTTATAGATTTTGGGTTTGCTTATGTTCATTTTATATCTCTATGTGCAAATCCTGTATTGTCATCAATCCACGAAAAAGGGGGAGATTGTAAGGGCATATTTCTCCCTATGTCGTTTTGGTGATTGATGACAGTGCATTTGCGGACTAATCATGTGCATTGAGCATTTCAGATATCTCATGTCTAGGCACAAGACGATTCGGTGCCCCTCGGAGCCTATCGAAGACGGTGGTTCTCTACGTTTCTTTTTGGTGGATTTGAGCGTAGGAAAGTTGTACTATTAAGAGGGGGTCCACTTCGGAAAGGTTAGGGTGGAATCAACACGTACACATTTGTTCCTTTGCACCACCTTTCCTTCGCTTCGATGGAGCACCATCTGTTTATCCTTGTCTCTGCGATATGAAGGTTGCCAAGTGCTAAAGCCTCTGTGGCCTGCGGTAGTACTGCTCAAGGAAGCAGTAGTACCGCTCAGGAAAGCGTTAGTACCGCACCAAGCGGTAGTACCGCTGCCTCCAGCCAAGACGCTGGCGCATGCGGAAGTAGGCGCGGATGTAATTTTTTACTTCCGCCCCTATGCGGTAGTACCGCTCCCTGTGAGCGGTAGTACCATGCCGGATTTTTGCACAGCTCCAACCTCAGTGGAAGTAGCTACGGAACCATTTTATTTCTTCCGTGCATTTTCCTACGCCAGTTGAGCCCTGCCCTACGGTAGTACCGTAGGGGCGCGCGGTAGTACCGCTCTGGCCATTCTACCGCTCTTTGCCCAGTGCAACAGGACCTCATCTGGCCTCTACCGCGCAAGCAGTAGTACCGCACCATGCAGCAGTTGTACCGCAACCCCTTGCGGTAGTACCACAAGTGTGTGCGGTAGTACCGCGTCTCGCAGGCTGAGTGAGGGTGTTGATACGTCTCCGTCGTATCTATAATTTTTGATTGTTCCATGCCAATATTCTACAACTTTCATATACTTTTGGCAACTTTTTATACTATTGTTGGGACTAACATATTGATCCAGTGCCAAGTGCCAGTTCCTGTTTGTTGCATGTTTTTTGTTTCGCAGAAAATCCATATCAAACGGAGTCCAAACGGGATAAAAACTGACGGAGATTTTTTTTGGAATATATGTGATTTTTGGGAAGAAGAATCAACGCGATACGATGCCCGAGGGGGCCACGAGGCAGGGGGCGCGCCCTGACCGTCGTGGACACCCCGTAAGGCGGTTGGAGCCCTTCTTTCGCCGCAAGAAAGCCAATATCCGGATAAAAATCGTGTCCAAATTTCAGCCCAATCGGAGTTACGGATCTCCTGTTATATAAGAAACGGTGAAAGGGCAGAATCAGGAACGCAGAAACAGAGGGAGACAGAGAGACAGATCCAATCTCGGAGGGGCTCTCGCCCCTCCCACGCCATGGAGACCATGGACCAGAGGGGAAACCCTTCTCCCATCTAGAGAGAAGGTCAAGGAAGAATAAGAAGGAGGGGGGCTCTCTCCCCCTCGCTTCCGGTGGCACCGGAGTGCCGCCGGGGCCATCATCGTCACCGCAATCTACACCAACAACTTCACCGCCGTCATCACCAACTCTTCCCCCCTCTATGAAGCGGTGTAACCCCTCTTTTACCCACTGTAATCTCTACTTAAACATGATGCTCAACGCTATATATTATTTCCCAATGATGTATGGCTATCCTATGATGTTTGAGTAGATCCGTTTTGTCCTATGGGTTAATTGATGATCGTGATTGGTTTGAATTGCATGTTTTATTATTGGTGTTGTCCTATGGTGCTCTCCGTGTCGCGCAAGCGTGAGGGATCCCCGCAGTAGGGTTTGCAATATGTTCATGGTTTGCTTATTGTCGGCGTTGCGTGAGTGACTGAAACACAAACACGGATAAGTGGGTCATGGTGTATGGGATAAAGAGGACTTGATGCTTTAATGCTATGGTTGGGTTTTACCTTAATGATCTTTAGTAGTTGCGGATGCTTGCTAGAGTTCCAATCATAAGTGCATATGATCCAAGAAGATAAAGTATGTTAGCTTATGCCTCTCCCTCAAATAAAATTGCAATAATGATTACCGGTCTAGTTATCGATTGCCTAGGGACAAATAACTTTCTTGTGTGACAACAAGCTCTCTACTAAAACTAACTTAGTTGTGTCTTCATCTAAACAGCCCCTACTTTTTATTTACGCGCTCTTTATTATCTTGCAAACCTATCCAACAACACCTACAAAGTACTTCTAGTTTCATACTTGTTCTAGGTAAAACGAACGTTAAGCGTGCGTAGAGTTGTATCGGTGGTCGATAGAACTTGAGGGAATATTTGTTCTACCTTTAGCTCCTCGTTGGGTTCGACACTCTTACTTATCGAAAGAGGCTACAATTGATCCCCTATACTTGTGGGTTATCAAGACCTTTTTCTGGCGCCGTTGCCGGGGAGTCATAGCGTGGGGTGAATATTCTCGTGTGTGCTTGTTTGCTTTATCACTAAGTACTTTTTATTTTGTGCTCTGGTTTTCTATCTTTAGTTATGGGTAGGAAACGCAAAATACCAAAAAAATTAGTTGTACCTACTACACCAATGGTTGAAGAACCACTCAAAATATATCACACTCTTGAAGCTTTTTACTTGGATCATCTTCGATCCCTATGTGCTCGTGCTGAAACCCCAACTAGCTTAGTTGAGGGCAAATCTTTAGATGAGCATGCTTGTTATGTGCGACACCGCTTATCTCAAAAAGGGAAACTTTTGCTGGATCAAATTCATCGTTTGCAATGCTATGCTTGGAATTTATGTGAAATATGTGATTGCACTTGTTGTTCTAAAGACCCTAAGAAACACCTTCCTTATCAATGTGAGTTTAGTGATAATGAAATCGTATCTTCGTATACTAAGGGTGTTTATAATTACTATGATGTTCAACAAATTGAAGAATTTGTTGCTTTTAGGGGTACTTGTGAAATTGCTTCTTTTATTGAAGAGTGTGATACTACTATCTACAAATCTGAAAATTTGACCATACTTAAATATTGCTATGATAATTATGCTTCTAATCCTTATATTAAACCATATATTGGGGACTCCTCCGCTGTCCAAGAAGAGACTAACATTTTGCAGGAGTCTATGGAAGAAGAAATTAATGACATTGTGAGCTCATTGGATGAAAAAGATGAGGAGGAGAGCGAAGAACAGAAGGAGGAAGAGCGGATTGATCACCCGTGCCCACCTTCTAATGAGAGTAACTCTTCAACTCATACATTGTTTAATTTCCCTTCGTGCTTACCGAAGGATGAATGCTATGATGATTGTTATGATCCCGTTGATTCTTTTGAAATATCCCTTTTTGAAGATGCTTGCTATGCTTGTGGCCAAGATGCCAATATGAATTATGCTTATGGAGATGAACTTGCTATAGTTCCTTATGTTAAACATGAAATTGTTGCTATTGCACCCACGCATGATAGTCCTATTATCTTTTTGAATTCTCCCGACTACACTATATTGGAGAAGTTTGCACTTATTAAGGATTATATTGATGGGTTGCCTTTTACCGTTGCACATGATAATTTTGATGACTATAATATGCATGTGCTTTCTGCTCCTACTTGCAATTATTATGAGAGAGGAACTACATCTCCGCCTCTTTATGTTTCCAACACGATAAAATTGCAAGAAACTGCTTATGCTATGTATTGGCCTTTACTTGATGTCTATGAATTGTTCTTCTATTACATGCCAATGCATAGGAAGAGAGTTAGACTTCGTCATTACATGATATATGTTACTTTGTGCTCACTACTAAATTACAAATCATTGTTAATTAAAATTGGCTTTGATATACCTTGGGATCCGGGTGGATTCATTACTTGAGCACTATATGCCTAGCTTAATGGCTTTAAAGAAAGCGCTGCCAGGGAGACAACCCGGAAGTTTTAGAGAGTCATTTATTTTTGTTGAGTGCTTTCATATAGTTTAAAAACAAAAAAAATAAAGAGGGGAACCCAAAACTTTTCAAAAAGGAAAGCGAAAGTGAGAGAGACAAGCATTGTTGAAGTGGGGGAGCTCCTTGAACTTTGTTCATGCTCACGGAAACTTTGTGAATCTTGATTACAGAATCTTTTCAACAAAAATAATTATCCCCTTGTACAATTCCATTGTATTATAAAAATAATGTGCCAAGATTTGCCTTTAGGATGTTTACATTGCTTGTTGGTTTGTGCGGTGCAGAACAGAAACTTTGGCTGTAGTGTGCGATTTTACATTTTTTACTGGAACGTCAAACGGTTCTGAAACTTTTTGAAATGTATTTATATACAAATTTTTTATTTTTCCTAATTATTTCAGAATTTTTGGAGTAACAGAAGTATGGTGAATGTTCATATTACTACATACTGTCCTGTTTAAGACAGATTCTGTTTTTGATGTATAGTTTGCTTGTTTTGATGAAACTATTAATTTCTATCAGTGGATTAAGCCATGGAAAAGTTATATTACAGTAGCTATAATGCAAAAACAAAATATGAATTGGTTTTCAACAGTACTTAGAGTAGTGATTTGCTTTACCCCCCCCCCCCCCCCCCCCCCCCCCCCCCCCCCCCCCCCCCCCCCCCCCCCCCCCCCCCCCCCCCCCCCCCCCCCCCCCCCCCCCCCCCCCCCCCCCCCCCCCCCCCCCCCCCCCCCCCCCCCCCCCCCCCCCCCCCCCCCCCCCCCCCCCCCCCCCCCCCCCCCCCCCCCCCCCCCCCCCCCCCCCCCCCCCCCCCCCCCCCCCCCCCCCCCCCCCCCCCCCCCCCCCCCCCCCCCCCCCCCCCCCCCCCCCCCCCCCCCCCCCCCCCCCCCCCCCCCCCCCCCCCCCCCCCCCCCCCCCCCCCCCCCCCCCCCCCCCCCCCCCCCCCCCCCCCCCCCCCCCCCCCCCCCCCCCCCCCCCCCCCCCCCCCCCCCCCCCCCCCCCCCCCCCCCCCCCCCCCCCCCCCCCCCCCCCCCCCCCCCCCCCCCCCCCCCCCCCCCCCCCCCCCCCCCCCCCCCCCCCCCCCCCCCCCCCCCCCCCCCCCCCCCCCCCCCCCCCCCCCCCCCCCCCCCCCCCCCCCCCCCCCCCCCCCCCCCCCCCCCCCCCCCCCCCCCCCCCCCCCCCCCCCCCCCCCCCCCCCCCCCCCCCCCCCCCCCCCCCCCCCCCCCCCCCCCCCCCCCCCCCCCCCCCCCCCCCCCCCCCCCCCCCCCCCCCCCCCCCCCCCCCCCCCCCCCCCCCCCCCCCCCCCCCCCCCCCCCCCCCCCCCCCCCCCCCCCCCCCCCCCCCCCCCCCCCCCCCCCCCCCCCCCCCCCCCCCCCCCCCCCCCCCCCCCCCCCCCCCCCCCCCCCCCCCCCCCCCCCCCCCCCCCCCCCCCCCCCCCCCCCCCCCCCCCCCCCCCCCCCCCCCCCCCCCCCCCCCCCCCCCCCCCCCCCCCCCCCCCCCCCCCCCCCCCCCCCCCCCCCCCCCCCCCCCCCCCCCCCCCCCCCCCCCCCCCCCCCCCCCCCCCCCCCCCCCCCCCCCCCCCCCCCCCCCCCCCCCCCCCCCCCCCCCCCCCCCCCCCCCCCCCCCCCCCCCCCCCCCCCCCCCCCCCCCCCCCCCCCCCCCCCCCCCCCCCCCCCCCCCCCCCCCCCCCCCCCCCCCCCCCCCCCCCCCCCCCCCCCCCCCCCCCCCCCCCCCCCCCCCCCCCCCCCCCCCCCCCCCCCCCCCCCCCCCCCCCCCCCCCCCCCCCCCCCCCCCCCCCCCCCCCCCCCCCCCCCCCCCCCCCCCCCCCCCCCCCCCCCCCCCCCCCCCCCCCCCCCCCCCCCCCCCCCCCCCCCCCCCCCCCCCCCCCCCCCCCCCCCCCCCCCCCCCCCCCCCCCCCCCCCCCCCCCCCCCCCCCCCCCCCCCCCCCCCCCCCCCCCCCCCCCCCCCCCCCCCCCCCCCCCCCCCCCCCCCCCCCCCCCCCCCCCCCCCCCCCCCCCCCCCCCCCCCCCCCCCCCCCCCCCCCCCCCCCCCCCCCCCCCCCCCCCCCCCCCCCCCCCCCCCCCCCCCCCCCCCCCCCCCCCCCCCCCCCCCCCCCCCCCCCCCCCCCCCCCCCCCCCCCCCCCCCCCCCCCCCCCCCCCCCCCCCCCCCCCCCCCCCCCCCCCCCCCCCCCCCCCCCCCCCCCCCCCCCCCCCCCCCCCCCCCCCCCCCCCCCCCCCCCCCCCCCCCCCCCCCCCCCCCCCCCCCCCCCCCCCCCCCCCCCCCCCCCCCCCCCCCCCCCCCCCCCCCCCCCCCCCCCCCCCCCCCCCCCCCCCCCCCCCCCCCCCCCCCCCCCCCCCCCCCCCCCCCCCCCCCCCCCCCCCCCCCCCCCCCCCCCCCCCCCCCCCCCCCCCCCCCCCCCCCCCCCCCCCCCCCCCCCCCCCCCCCCCCCCCCCCCCCCCCCCCCCCCCCCCCCCCCCCCCCCCCCCCCCCCCCCCCCCCCCCCCCCCCCCCCCCCCCCCCCCCCCCCCCCCCCCCCCCCCCCCCCCCCCCCCCCCCCCCCCCCCCCCCCCCCCCCCCCCCCCCCCCCCCCCCCCTAAGCTTGGGGATGCTGATACGTCTCCGTCGTATCTATAATTTTTGATTGTTCCATGCCAATATTCTACAACTTTCATATACTTTTGGCAACTTTTTATACTATCTTTGGGACTAACATATTGATCCAGTGCCAAGTGCCAGTTCCTGTTTGTTGCATGTTTTTTGTTTCGCATAAAATCCATATCAAACGAAGTCCAAACGGGATAAAAACTGACAGAGATTTTTTTTGGAATATATGTGATTTTTGGGAAGAATAATCAACGCGATACGATGCTCGAGGGGGCCACAAGGCAGGGGGCGCGCCCCAGGGGGGCAGGCATGCCCTGACCCTCGTGGACACCCCGTAAGGCGGTTGGAGCCCTTCTTTCGCCGCAAGAAAGCCAATATCCGGATAAAAATCGTGTCCAAATTTCAGCCCAATCGGAGTTACGGATCTCCGGTTATATAAGAAACGGTGAAAGGGCAGAATCAGGAACGCAGAAACAGAGAGAGACAGAGAGACAGATCCAATCTCGGAGGGGCTCTCGCCCCTCCCACGCCATGGAGACCATGGACCAGAGGGGAAACCCTTCTCCCATCTAGGGAGAAGGTCAAGTAAGAATAAGAAGGAGGGGGGCTCTCTCCCCCTCGCTTCCGGTGGCACCGGAGTGCCGCCGGGGCCATCATCGTCACCGCAATCTACACCAACAACTTCACCGCCGTCATCACCAACTCTTCCCCCCACTATGCAGTGGTGTAACCCCTCTTTTACCCGCTATAATCTCTACTTAAACATGGTGCTCAACGCTATATATTATTTCCCAATGATGTATGGCTATCCTATGATGTTTGAGTAGATCCGTTTTGTCCTATGGGTTAATTGATGATCGTGATTGGTTTGAATTGCATGTTTTATTATTGGTGCTGTCCTATGGTGCTCTCCGTGTCGCGCAAGCGTTAGGGATCCCCGCTATAGGGTTTGCAATATGTTCATGGTTTGCTTATTGTCTGCGTTGCGTGAGTGACTGAAACACAAACACGGATAAGTGGGTCATGGTGTATGGGATAAAGAGGACTTGATGCTTTAATGCTATGGTTGGGTTTTACCTTAATGATCTTTAGTAGTTGCGGATGCTTGCTAGAGTTCCAATCATAAGTGCATATGATCCAAGAAGAGAAAGTATGTTAGCTTATGCCTCTCCCTCAAATAAAATTGCAATAATGATTACCGGTCTAGTTATCGATTGCCTAGGGACAAATAACTTTCTTGTGTGACAACAAGCTCTCTACTAAAACTAACTTTAGTTGTGTCTTTGTCTAAACAGCCCCTACTTTTTATTTACGCGCTCTTTATTATCTTGCAAACCTATCCAACAACACCTACAAAGTACTTCTAGTTTCATACTTGTTCTAGGTAAAGCGAACGTTAAGCGTGCGTAGAGTTGTATCGGTGGTCGATAGAACTTGAGGGAATATTTGTTCTACCTTTAGATCCTCGTTGGGTTTGACACTCTTACTTATCGAAAGAGGCTACAATTGATCCCCTATACTTGTGGGTTATCAGGGGTAACGGTTGGATCTTTTCCCCCACTATATAAAGGGGGTCTTCTTCCCCAAGAAGACCACCTCTTCCCTCCCCAAGCTCCATTATTGCTCAAACCTCCATTTTCGCCCGATCTCTCTCCCTAGCCAATCAAACTTGTTGATTTTTGAGGGATTGGTTGAGAAGGCCCCGATCTACACTTCCACCAAGAGAAATTTGATTCCCCCCACTAATCCCTTGCGGATCTTGTTACTCTTGGGTGTTTGAGCACCCTTGATGGTTGAGGTCACCGCGGAGCCATATTCCATTGTGATGAAGCTTCGTGGTGTCATTGGGAGCCTCCAGTTAAGTTGTGGAGATAGCCCCAACCTTGTTTGTAAAGGTTCGGTCGCCGCCTCCAAGGGCACCAATAGTGGAATCACGGCTTCTCGCATTGTGTGAGGGCATGAGGAGAATACGGTGGCCCTAGTGGCTTCTTGGGGAGCATTGTGCCTCCACACCGCTCCAACGGAGACGTACTTCCTCTCAAAGGGAAGGAACTTCGGTAACATATCCTCGTCTACACCGGCTCCACTCTTGGTTATCTATTACCTTTACTTGTGCAAGATTATATTGTGTTGTATCCATTGCTTGCTTGTGTGCTTGTTGTTGTTGCGCCATATAGGTTGCTCACCTAGTTGCATATCTAGACAACCTATTTTGATGCTAAGTTTAATTTGGTAACGAAAAGCTAAAAATTGTTAGTTGCCTATTCACCCCCCCCCCCCCCCCCCCCCCCCCCCCCCCCCCCCCCCCCCCCCCCCCCCCCCCCCCCCCCCCCCCCCCCCCCCCCCCCCCCCCCCCCCCCCCCCCCCCCCCCCCCCCCCCCCCCCCCCCCCCCCCCCCCCCCCCCCCCCCCCCCCCCCCCCCCCCCCCCCCCCCCCCCCCCCCCCCCCCCCCCCCCCCCCCCCCCCCCCCCCCCCCCCCCCCCCCCCCCCCCCCCCCCCCCCCCCCCCCCCCCCCCCCCCCCCCCCCCCCCCCCCCCCCCCCCCCCCCCCCCCCCCCCCCCCCCAGTTGATAATGATAGTGCAACATATTTGTGGCACTGCCGTTTAGGTCATATTGGTGTAAAACGCATGAAGAAACTCCATGCGGATGGACTTTTGAAATCACTTGATTATGAATCATTTGATACTTACGAACCATGCGTCATGGGCAAGATGACTAAAACTCCGTTCTCCGGAACAATGGAGCGAGCTAATGACTTATTGGAAGTAATACATACCGATGTATGCGGTCCGATGAGTGTTGAGGCACGCGGCGAGTATCGTTATTTTTTGACCTTCACAGATGATTTGAGTACGTACGGGTATATCTACTTAATGAAACACAAGTCTGAAACATTTAAAAAGTTCAAAGAATTTCAGAGTGAAGTGGAGAATCATCGTAACAAGAAAATAAAGTTTCTACGATCTGATCGCGGAAGAGAATATTTAAGTTACGAGTTTGGCCTTCATTTAAAACAATGTGGAATAGTTTCACAACTTACGCCACCTGGAACACCACAGCGTAATGGTGTGTCTGAATGTCGTAACCTTTCTTTATTGGATATGGTGCGTTCTATGATGTATCTTATCGATTTACCACTATCATTTTGGGGTTATGCATTAGAGACAGCTGCATTCACGTTAAACAGGGCACCATCTAAATTAGTTGAGACGACATCGTATGAACTGTGGTTTGGCACGAAACCTAAGCTGTCATTTCTTAAAGTTTGGGGTTGCGACACTTATGTCAAAAGGCTTCAGCCTGATAAGCTCGAACCCAAATCGGAGAAGTGCGTCTTCATAGGATACCCTAAGGAAACAATTGGGTACACCTTCTACCACAGATCCAAAGGCAAGACCTTTGTTGCCAAGAATGGATCCTTTCTAGAGAAGGAGTTTCTCTCGAAAGAAGTGAGTGGGAGGAAAGTAGAGCTTGATGAGGTAATTGTACCTTCTCTCGAATTGGAAAGTAGCACATCTGAGAAATCCGTTCCCGTGATGCCTACACCAACTAGAGAGGAAGCTAATGATAATGATCATGAAACTTCGGACCAAGTTACTACTAGACCTCGTAGGTCGAACATAGCATGTTCCGCACCAGAATGGTACGGTAATCATGTCCTGGAAGTCATGTTATTAGACCATTGCGAACTTATGAACTATGTAGAAGCTATGATGAGCCCAAATTACGATAAATGGCTTGAGGCCATGAAATCTGAGATAGGATCCATGTATGAGAACAAAGTATGGACTTTGGTGGACTTGCCCGATGATCGTCAAGCCATTGAGAATAAATGGATCTTCAAGAAGTAAACAGATGTTGATGGTAATGTCACCATCTACAAAGATCGACTTGTCGTGAAAGGTTTTCGAGAAGTTCAAGGGGTTTACTATGATGAGACCTTCTCACCCGTAGCGATGCTTAAGTCAGTCTGAATCATGTTAGCAATTGCCGCATTTTATAATTATGAAATCTGGCAAATGGACGTCAAAACTGCACTCCTTAATGGATTTCTTAAATAAGAGTTGTATATGATGCAACCAGAAGATTTTGTCGATCCTAAAGGTGCTAACAAAGTGTGCAAACTCCAGCGATCCATCTATGGACTAGTGCAAGCATCTCGGAGTTGGAATATACGCTTTGATGAGGTGATCAAAGCATATGGTTTTATACAGACTTTCGGTGAAGCCTGTATTTACAAGAAAGTGAGTGGGAGCTCTGTAGCATTTCTGATATTATATGTGGATGACATATTGTTGATTGGAAATGATATAGAATTTCTGGATAGCATGAAAGGATACTTGAATAAGAATTTTTCAATGAAAGACCTCGCTGAAGCTGCTTATATATTGGGCATCAAGATCTATAGAGATAGATCGAGACGCTTGATAGGACTTTCACAAAGCACACATACCTTGATAAAGTTTTGAAGAAGTTCAAAATGGATGAGTCAAAGAAAGGGTTCTTGCCTGTGTTACAAGGTGTGAAATTGAGTCAGACTCAAAGCCCGACCACTGCAGAAGATAGAGAGAAAATGAAAGTCATTCCCTATGACTCAGCCATAGGTTCTATCATGCATGTTATGTTGTGTACCAGACCTGATGTGAGCCTTGCCATAAGTTTGGCAGGGAGGTACCAAAGTAATCCCGGAGTGGATCACTGGACAGCGGTCAAGAACATCCTGAAGTACCTGAAAAGGACCAAGGATATGTTTCTTGTTTATGGAGGCGACGAAGAGCTCGTCGTAAATGGTTACGTCGATGCTAGCTTCGACACTGATCCGGATGACTCTAAGTCACAAACCGAATACGTATTTTTATTGAATGGTGGAGCTGTCAGTTGGTGCAGTTCCAAGCAGAGCGTCATGGCGGGATCTACATGTGAAGCGGAGTACATAGCTGCTCCGAAAGCAGCACATGAAGGAGTCTAGATGAAGGAGTTCATATCCGATCTGGGTGTAACACCCAGTGCATCGGGTCCAATGAAAATCTTTTGTGACAATACTGGAGCAATTGCCTTGGCGAAGGAATCTAGGTTTCACAAGAGAACCAAACACATCAAGAGACGCTTCAACTCCATTCATGAAAAGGTCAAGGATGGAGACATAGAAGTTTGCAAAATACATACGGATCTAAATGTAGCAGACCCGTTGACTAAGCCTCTTCCTCGAGCAAAACATGATCAGCACCAAGACTCCATGGGTGTTAGATTCATTACAATGTAATCTAGATTATTGACTCTAGTGCAAGTGGGAGATTGAAGGAAATATGCCCTAGAGGCAATAATAAAGTTGTTATTTTATATTTCCTTATTCATGATAAAGGTTTATTATTCATGCTAGAATTGTATTGATCGGAAACTTAAATGCATGTGTGAATACATAAACAAATATCGTGTCCCTAGTAAGCCTCTATTAGACTAGCTCGTTGATCAAAGATGGTTAAGGTTTCCTAACCATGGACATGTGTTGTCATTTGATAATGGGATCACATCATTAGGAGAATTATGTGATGGACAAGACCCATCCGTTAGCTTAGCATATTGATCGTTCAGTTTATTGCTATTGCTTTCTTGATGACAAATACATATTCTTTCGACTATGAGATTATGCAACTCCCGGATACCGGAGGAATACCTTGTGTGCTATCAAACGTCACAACGTAACTGGGTGATCATAAAGATGCTCTACAGGTATCTCCAAAGGTGTTTGTTGAGTTGGCATAGATCGAGATTAGGATTTGTCACTCCGAGTATCAGAAAGGTATCTCTCGGCCCTCTCGGTAATACACATCATAAGAAGCCTTTGCAAGCAAAGTGAATAAGGGGTTAGTTGCAAGATCATGTATTACGGAATGAGTAAAGAGACTTGCCGGTGACGAGGTTGAACTAGGTATGAAGATACCGACGATCAAATCTCGGGCAAGTAACATACCGATGGACAAAGGGAATTACGTATGTTGTCATAAGGTTCGGCCGATAAAGATCTTTGTTGAATATGTAGGAGCCAATATGGGCATCCAGGTTCCGCTATTGGTTATTGACCGGAGAGGTGTCTCGGTCATGTCTACATAGTTCTCGAACCCGTAGGGTCCGCACGCTTAACGTTCGTTGATGATATAGTGTTATATGAGTTATATGATTTGGTGACCGAATGTTTTTCGGAGTCCCGGATGAGATCACGGACATGACGAGGAGCTCAAGAATGGTCTGGAGGTAAAGATTGATATATAGGATGATGATATTCGGACACCAGAAGAGTTTCGGAGTGCACCGGGTAGTCAACGGGGCATCGGAAGGGGTTCCGGACACCCCCGGGAGGTCTATGGGCCTAATGGGCCAAGAAGAGAGACACACTAGCCCACAAGGGGTCTGGCGCGCCCCTCTCCCTGGCCACCGGCCCTAGGGAAGGAAAGGGGGATGGCTAGCCCCTCCTGCCTTCCCCTCCACATGGGAGAAAGGAAAGGGGGGGCGCCACCCTCCCCTGCCTTTCCTCGCTCGCCTAGAAAGGCAAGGGGGCGCGGCAAGGGGCAGGACCCCAAGTGGGATTCGGCCCCACTTGGGGCACCTTCTTGGCTGCTCCTCCCTCCCCCCACCTATATATATATGGGAGGGGGCGCCAAAAAAACCATGACAATTTTTTTAGCCGTGTGCGGCGCCCCTCTCCACAGGTCCGTACCTCGGTCATATTTTCGTAGTGCTTAGGCGAAGCCCTGTGGAGATAGCTTCACCATCACCGTCACCACGCCATCGTGCTGCCGGAACTCATGCACTACTTTGCCATCTTGCTGGATCAACAAGGCGAGGACGTCATCGAGCTGAACGTGTGCTGAACGCGGAGGTGTCGTACGTTCGGTACTCGATCGGTTGGATCGCGAAGAAGTTCGACTACATCAACCGCGTTACTAAATACTTTTGTTTACGCTCTACGAGGGTATGTATACACACTCTCCCCTCTCATTGCTATGCATCTCCATGGATAGATCTTGCGTGTGCGTAGAAAAAAAATTGTTTTCCATGCATGTTTCCCAACACTAGAGAAGAAGGAGAGGGCGTCTGCCCGAAAAGAAAAGAAGAGAAAGTCTGTTTCGCCTCGAGTTCCAAAGAAGAAGTCTGTTGCAAGTAAATCAAGAAAGGTTGCACCTACCTCGTCTGATGAGGATTCTTCTAATGACAATGCTGGGGAAGAAATTCCAACGTAAGATCAGAAAGCGCTGCTTGACAAGCCGTACCAAACTCCATCTCTTGCAAAGATTTCACCACCGGTGAGATCTTCACCAAGGCTTGCCCCCGTCTCCTCTGATAAACCCTCGAGTTCTGCTGCCCGAGTGGCGAAGAGAAAGTTGATTACTGATGAAAAAGCTGCTGCTCCTGCCAAGAAGGCGAAGAAAATCATTCCTGCTTCCACAGAGGAATATGATTTTGATCTGATATTTGACATCATTGAAGGTGCCTCCTATGAAGCAAATCCAGCTGAGCTGAGTAGTTTGGGTCTGCCTGAAGATGTCACCAAGATGGTAGCAAATCACTTCTCCGACCTGAGAGAAATCACCAAAGAACTCAATCAAGCTATCGATGATAAGAAGCTTCTGGAGAAAATGAGAAGGGAAGCTAAATCTGAGTCTGAAAGAAAATACGTAAACAAAGGAATCCTTGAGATCACCAAGCTCTCACGACCATGAGAAATAACAAGATTGATTGGCACTCCAAGGTGAAAATGGATGTTTCTTAGCTTTGTGATCGTAGGAACGATGAGATTAAGAGTCAAGCAAATGTTGCTCGACGCAGAGAAAGAAAAGAAAAATGTCATAGAGCTCAGGCCAGAGCCAATAAGCCGAAAGAAATCAAGGATCGCCGTATCCAATCTGTGACTACTGAAGCACCCGTGTTACAAATGTCCCACTGCAACAGATTTCACCTTCTCCTCGTCCCGAGGAAGTTACCGGACAATAGTCTATGCATGCAGTAGTGATCATTCCTACCCCAGCTACACTAGAAGCTGATGTAGTGGACATTTATCTGGTCAATCCTGATGAAGCAAATGTCGTGCCTGAGCAAAATGCTCCTGAAGAAAGAATTGACGAAGAGATTGAGATGGAAAAGGCAACTTCATCGCCTTTGAAGGAAATTCTAGCTGAACCCTCTGGATCCACCAAGGAGGGTGAAAAGGTTGAGGGGGGCTGATCGCTTCCCAAGGTGATATCCCTTCGGTCTCCTCATCTGATGTTCCTGCCCCGATGGAGGTTGACCCTGCTCCTGGCTCTTTGTCTTCACAGCCAGAGTAGGAAGAGAAGAAATTTGAAGAGCCCATGGCTCCCGAAGAGAAAGGATAAGAAGTTGCACCACATGTTTTGCCACACTGAGTTGTACCACTAGTGCTGCCTCAGCAGACTGAAGGAGATCAAGCAGTGACCCAAGAGTCCGAAAAAGTTATTGTGCCATCAGTTGTTGTGCTTGCCACAGTTGAGACCTCGCCGAAAGAAAAGGCCCTAGTGCCTGAATCTGAGAAAGCCGTTGAAGGAGTTCCAGCGAAGAAAAATGACAGTCAGTCCAGTGATCCTATGCCATCTGCTTCAGAAAATGTTACAAAGCATCTTGCTCCATTGAAGCCCACTGATGAGAATGCACCAACCTCTGATGATGTTCAGCCAATGGAAATAAGCAAGGAAGAATTACGGAAAAATCTGTAGGGATCATTTCCGCTATTTTCTGCTGAGTATGGGCCAAATGGCCCCGCTTTCAATGAAGAACTTCACTCATCGAAGCTTGCATTCTTTGGGGTCAGTCCTTATGAAGGAGAGAGGACTTCATTATCACCAAGGTTCTGGACAAAAGAGCAAGCAATATATTATGCTCAAATCTTGTTTGGCAAGCATAGGATTTTCAATCATAAGATGTTGAACTTAGCCAAGCTCGAAGAAATGCCCTGCTTCCACAATACACTTGATCATATTGAACATGCTCTTCTAAGGGGGTTCATGCATTTCAATCATGGCTGGAACAAGGAAGATATTCTTCAGTTCTATGCCACGATGTACATCACAGGAGATATGGGAAATACCTCATCTTGGACACTTGAATGGATGACAGGCAGAGAGAGAATCAAATGCTCAGCAGATCATTTTATGGCGCTGCTAAATTTACCTCGATGTGAATTTGAGAACGACGGAGAGCATAGGCTGCATTTCTGGGAAGTGTCCGAAGCACAACTCCACGTCCTGATGGATCCCACTATGGTGGGCGGCGAATGCATTGATGTTGATCCAAAGAAGTTGGCTTATGACAACAAAGTGTTATTTCACATTCCGTGCAATACCATCACGCCAACAAATCGGCCCAACTCCATCAAAGGCATCGTAGGAAATGCTCTTGTTGCAATATCTCAGGGAATCAGGTTTGACATTCCAAATCTCTTTATTCGGAACCTGTCATGTGCTGCAGATAGCCCTCAGTCGCTGAAACCGTATGCTCCATGGATTATGTTCACCATTGAGCAGCTTACACATGAGAAATTCTTGTGCGCTTATGAGCCGAAAGTATTCATGCCACCTGTTCGTGACATTCTACGCATTGTGAAGGAAAATAGAAAGGGGAAGGAACCGATCGATACTGCTCCAAACGCTTCTGCATCTGAAAATGCACCGAAGGTTAAAGAAGCCAGGATTGAAGTCCCTTGCAAAGAAAATCCCTCAATCTATGGGATTTGTATTCGCACACAGCAGACTCTGGAAAGGCACATCAAGATGGACAGAAAAGAAAAGATGGAATTGATGGCTG
This sequence comes from Thinopyrum obtusiflorum, assembly GCA_036873465.1. Classification (NCBI taxonomy): domain Eukaryota; kingdom Viridiplantae; phylum Streptophyta; class Magnoliopsida; order Poales; family Poaceae; genus Thinopyrum; species Thinopyrum obtusiflorum. Next base: position 84,261 of record JAAAWM010011919.1, on the reverse strand, counting down.
AGTTGAATCTGATTCATAATCACACTCACCAAATTCTTCTGCATGAGAAGGATGCAAGAAAGCGATCATGGACCTTGTTACGGAAGCATTACTCTCGCAAGAATCTAGCCAAGAAGGGCCTCTTCAAGGAATATGATCATTTGGACTTGCTTGAAGTACCACGTATCCAAAGACAAACTCCAGTGCTCCCACAACATTCTGCTTCAACGGATTTGCTGTTTGTCAATCACGATGATGAAATTGCAGATATAGCCAGTACTCGTATTTACAAGCCTGACGTCCATCCTTCCAAGCTTTCCAAGGCCAAGGCTGCTACTCCTACTTTCTCCTCGACCATTCCGCATTCTTCTGACTCTAATTCTATGAGTGGCTTCAATTCTGATTCAGCAGAGTCTCCCACAGAGTAATTCCTCGTATGTCCTCTCTTTCCTTTTTGATAATTGTTGACAAAAAGGAGGAGAATTACGTCGAGTGATAGTTTATCAGGGTTTGCAGGGTGTGTTTTCTTTCACCATTTGGGTTTTTTTTCTTGAACAATTTGCTTAAAGAACTTTATCGCACCGCATGTGGTGTTGAAACACTCGATAGTCATGTAACATTAATAACCCCGCCTGCAATATCATTTGCTTCACACTATTTTTCTACAGGTATCTTTAACCGTGTTTGTGCTGTGAATGCTTATCACAGACAATTATCTATCTTACAGGGACACATAACTGCTACTCGAAGAAGAACAGAGAATCATCAAATGATGATATTATTTTGGAAAAGTACCTCAAGTACTAAATGAACATTAACTGTTGTGATTGGATATGCTCTTATTGCTGTCTCTCATTATCTAACCATGCAGGAAAGTCACTCTCAAAGCATATCCACTCTGAGCAATGAACTATTATTCGATGCTACTCTAATCATATCGAATGCCTAACATGCAGGAAAACTATATCTCGTGTGGATCCAAATTGTGTTCTGAGAAAACATTCATGACTTATCCTTGTCACAAGTCTCTCAATGCTTCTTTTACATCTAACCTTTGTCGAAGTTTTCGTGATAGGAACTACCTCAGACACCGTCAAGTGCATTGAAAGAACTCAAGTATATGATCTGCGGTCAATGACACTCTTACGAAGAAAATTTTTGTTTTCCCCATGATCCTTCACGAACCAAAGCATATCTTTAGGGGGAGAATATTTTATCTTCATAATTATCTCTCGTCTTTCATTATTCTTCGCATTACATTTCATTCCTTATCTATCATTCAATGTGATCTGTTTTGTCAACAATCGTCCAAAAATGGGCAGATTGATGGTGCAATATCTGCCTACCTTGTGTTTTGGAGATTGTTGACAGAAATAGGTATGGACTACTTTGTTTGCTAGTGCATACAGAGAGAAAAAGTCCATACAGAACCGAAGATTATGCTGTCTCTGGTGCTGAGTTCGAGGAACTTCACCTAAGTACATCTGCGTTGCAGAGAAGAATGAGCTATATTTGTTGAAGTGATAGAGTCGAGAAGATTGATGAGAAGAAATCGACCACTCGAAGATTTACTGCTGAAGCAAAGCTTTTGACTCAGTATTGTCGTCCGAAGAAATTGACTGCAGCGATGGAAGTCGAACACTATATGAAGATGTTTCTTTCATTTAGTTGTTCTTCTTTCATTCTTTTTTTCTGGTCATAGGACCTCCGAACTATTAAGATGGGTATAGGTTCTCAATGCTTAGATCCGTTGTGATGCTTAGCCAAAACCTATGAAAGTTGTGAGAGAAATCTATTTGTGCTCCGAACAAATACTTGCCAGCAATAGACTGTGATCTTCTTCGTTGCGAGAGATTTGCCTCGAACCAAGGAGTTAGCATTTCTTGCTTCGCAAGAAATGTTACCGTTGTGCTCAAATCCGACCGTTGGAATCGTGTCGTTCAGCCATTGGCTGAGCCCGATGTCTAATTTGTTCATTCCCATCAGGGAAGGCTGCGACTATAAATAGCCACCCTGCTCCAACTTTGACTGTTGGCTGCTCTGCTTGAGATTTCTGAGAAGATTGATTTGAGCAACCCCTCTCCGAGTGATTTGAGTTTAAGATCCACCGAGAGAAAAATCAAGAGCCCAAACTTAGACAGTGGTTTAGCATCACAGTAGTTCTAAGTGAGAGTTCTTGTACCTATTACTCTTGACAGTTGCGCACTCTCTAGACGGATAGGTTTTGGCTTCGAGTGATGAAGAGTCGCTGTCTTTACCGAGCCTGATCTTTAGCAACCAAGAGTGATTGTGGTTTGCGAAGGTCGACCGAAGGTTTGGAGATTGCCGATAAGGATCTGCCATGAGTGAAATCAACCTGAGTCTGATCAGCTCTGCATTGAAGGAGAATAGGGTGAAGAGAGTTTATCTTCCGTGTTAAGTCATAGCCCCTCCAACCAGACGTAGCCCTTTGGCAGAAGGGTGAACTGGTCTACCAAATCTCTCTGTCGCCTTCGAGCACCACTAGTTAATACTACTCTACCGCATTTCCTTCAGCAGTTATCATATGTGCTCTGTACCGATAGTATTATTGATCACTTTGTTCTGTCTATATGTGTTCATTTTCGTCTGTTTTCATCACCTCTCTCCTGTACTTTAGACTTTCTTGTGAAATAGTTCTATAGCATTTCACTCAGTTTCTTTTATGTTGTGCCTCGTTCTGCTTTATCTATTTGCATGTTGTATTACTCTCATTGTGGTTAAACCTATGATGCATCAAGCTCGTACTGTTGTTAAAGCTTTCATTGATGAATATGCTTCTGACGAAGAAGATTGACTCTGTCCATTTCCTTCATAATTACATTCCGCTGCTGTGATTGGGTTGTGTTTCAAAGCTTTCGAAAGAAATTTGAATCTCCCATTCGCCCCCCCTCTGGTCGATATATTCATGGTCCTAACAGGGGGATTTGGGGATTGGAATGGGGAGCGGAGGCTTAGTGTGGAAGAATAGCAGCGCCAACGTTGATGTGACTATACGTGAGCGTCTCCCCTACGTGGGGCCACTTGACAGTGATAGAGAAACAAATGAAAAACAAATCATTAGCATAAAAAAATTGACGTCCTAGAGTCGAACCAAGGACCTGACGCACTTAAGGATTTGCACTTAACCAGTTGGATCGTATATGAGTAAAAACACTTGAACCAAGTATATGGCATGTCTTCCATTTGTAGTCACGTGCTGCTATTACTCTATGTGCCATCCCATGACCATGATCACTACTTGAAACCGGATGTCATTCTCGTGGTGACCGTGTGAGTTGGATGCCAATGGCGTGGTCACCGCCCGAAATTGGATGCCAGTGCTGTGGTGATCGCCTGAGCTGCATGCCAGTAGCGTGGTCACAGCCTGAAATCGGATCCCAGTGTCATGGTGACCACCTGAATTGCATGTAAAAAAGGTGTAGTCACTACCTGAATTGGATGTCAGTGTCGTGGTGACCACCTGAATTGCATGCAAAATGGTGTTGTCACTGCCTAAATCGGATGGAATGGTAGTGCAACAATTAAGTGGATTACATGGAGAACTACATAAAACATATACTAGATAATAACTAATGACATTAGAATATTAGGAAAACTACTTGCATAAATAACAAGAATATTACTAGAAACCTAACAAAACTACTTGAAACACTACAAAATTTGCTCTATTTTGTGACGTTTCACTTGTGTCACGTATAACCATTTTTCGTCACAGAAAATACCCCGACGACATTTTCCGGCCGTCACCCCCACCATCACCAAAGCGTCGTCATAGAAAATAAAATCTTGACTGTACCACTTCCTCCGTCACGTAAGATCGTATCTCTGGTGACGAACCAAAAAACATCGCCGAAACTATCTTCTGCGACGGCCAAAAAATGTCACTAGAACTGTCACCGTATACTAACAACCGACCCACCATGTTTGACCAGTCAACGAATCTGACGTACGGGCCCCTAATATGCTGACATGGCACCTTACAGCTGGACCCGTTCGAGGTTTTATCACTGATGGTGCCCATCAGTAATAATCAGGTTTGACCGGTCAAAGATCATGACATGTGGGCCCATGGGATGCTGATGTGGTTGCTTACATGTGGGCCCGGAAGCTGGTGATGACACGCATTTCTGTCACTATTACTATCACAGTTTATTCATTGCTGCAAGTGCCAACAAAATTTGAATTTGAATTTGAATTTTAAAATTTGTAAAATATTAAATTTGAGAATGAAATGACTTTCATTAACACTGAAAACAGACATGCTTAACAAAATTGTGAAAATGATCAGCCAACGAAGGAAGTATCACACATGACATAAAAGAAAACCGACAGAGTACCACACATTACAAAATATAATAAGGGACGACCATAAGTTACCGGACGAAGAAGACCACCATCAGGGTTGCGACATGCTGTTGTCAAAGACGCCCAAAGTGGGCTGCAACATGATGTTGCAATAGCCTCCCAAAGTAGGCTGCGACATGCTTTTATCAGAGCCGCCCAGCATCCTTAAGAGAAAACCGAAAGCTCCTTCCAGTTGTGATTGCTTCTTTTCCATAGAAGTAATTTTCTCCTCTTGTGCCTTCTTGAGAGCTGCAATTTCATCTAGCTGCTTTGTTTTCATCTCTTCGATTTCCTGTTGCTGCGCTGCCATCCTTGCATTAAGCTCTTATTAATACCTTTCAGCTGCTGATCTCGCAACTACCTCCTAAGTTGCAAGCCTCTCTTCAAGCTCTCTAATGCGATCATGTGAGTTTGTCTTGTGCCTGGAGGCAGATGACTCTCCCATGCTTGTGAGGAACGTGCTATGCTTGGAAACACCCTTGAGAACCTCTACAACAATCTGCACATTTGTTTTTGGCTCTTCACCTTGTGCTGGAGTTGCGCTTTGCTTGTCCTACATTTCCTTCTGTAATATGGTTGAAGCATTGTTGGTACGGTGTTACAAACATAATATTTTGGGTGGCACATTACATGTGAAATCCAGAAATTGTAGAATGCTTACGATTGCTATTGCTGTAGTCCTCACTCATCACCCCATCCTTCTTTCTGGCGTGGGTTGCTACAAAAAATTCAATGGGTGTAGGTTTCTGGTTTTCCTAATTACACTAGTACATCAAATAGGATATGATGAATGTTATTGCCGCAGGCCATTTGCTTATGAAAAAATATGATAATTTGCATGTACGAAACTGGAATGCTTACCAAACTGTGATAAGCTGCAATGTAGCTTCTAGGGCTAGTTTTATGGGGGAGCTTCAAAGCACTTTGGTTTGCTTTATTCTTGGCACATATCTCCTATGGATTGAAGCATAAATTTAGTTTTGACCACATGGCATAGTAAAAGTTGAATCTGTCAGATTAAGCATGAATTACCCGGTACTGCTCATTCTTCCACTATTTTACTAGATCTATCCAATCCTTATTTGTAATAGTCACTGGCTTCAACTGCAACGCTTCCTCCTCAGTAAGATTTTTAACCTTACTGTAAAATTTCGCCTTCAGTCGGTGCCTGTGTGACCGCATGCTTTTCTGAATGATACCATTAGTCACTGCTTTGGCCAATTTAGCGTTCCCTCGAAACTCAAACTTTAGCTGCAGACATCATACACACATGCATGTTACAACATTTAGAGCGGGAAGATAAAAAGTTGTGGTATGGCACAATTGCAAAAGAGATTCATTTCATGGCTGACCTGCAGTGAGTCATAAACTTCAGGAAGCATATGCTTGTTCACATCTACATTGTACTCCTTCCACTTGGTTTTTATGGCATCTTATTTCTGACATGATATCCAACCTCTGAACTAAGTTTTACTGCTTGCAGAGGGTTAATAGGCCTGTTTGCTCCCTCCATGTAGTGAACCTTCATCCTACTTCCTGTCCTTTCAATATATCTTTCTAAACCATGCGAACAAGTAGGTCTGCGCTCACCTCGCCTCTTCTTCTCCTTGAACGGTTTATCCTTTCTACTGGATGTTGTTGTGTGCAGATGCCAGTATCCTGGTTTCTGCCTCAGGATCAACCGCTTCATCATTTTCATCTGAATTATCTACAGTGGAGTTGTTATCTCGAGAGGTCAGATTATCTGTTGGCGTGAGCTACAAATCTTGTGTCATGTCCTAGTCATCATGATGTTCTAGCATCTGGAATCATATAGGGCATCATCTATGGCTACTCTAGATCTTGTACGTACTGGAGTTGGACGAACTGTAGTGTCAGTTTGCTTCTCCTGTGTTGCCGGAAGATAGGAATGTACTTAAACACCAACGTGATGCGGCTACAAGATGTTGTAAAATTAAAATGTACTACTAGAAATGTATATTTCGGTACCTCGGCTGCTTGGGGCAACTCTGGGGCATCATCACCTCCCTCTGGAGTATTGTCACATTCGTCATTGTCACGATCCTATTCTGAACCCTCTGGTTCATATACAGGGTCGTCTGCTATATCTTTCTCCTCCTGCAAATTACATTTTTTTCTGCCTGGTTTGCCTTTTTCCTGTGTCTTTCTAGCAACATTAGCAGTACCATATACAAATTTGTATGCAAGTTCAGAGATATCCCCTATAACTGAGTTTGAATCCATTCCATTCTCCTTAAATTTTTCTGACATGCGGATAGCATTCTCCCTTATGTTTTGTTGCCTTCTTTTCTTGTACTCATTTGGTGCGTCGGGTGTAGCAACTGCAGAACAAAGACGAAACAATGATATCTATAAAAGAATCCACAAAGATATAGCCTAAATACTTAATCACTAGAATAGGGAATAAATGGCGTTCTTCCAAACCTAGAACTACCTTTAATCATGTTTTGAATTGACTAGACAAAGTACACTAAATTATAAATGCTTGTACGGTGCCTAAATTGTAATAATTCGGAGGAACGCAACATGCGAACAAATCTAGAACACGCATGCAGGAAACACCCGGATACGAGCCCTATGGTTGAACTCGCGTGGGGTTAACCATGGACTTCCTAAATACAAGTGGATACATCGAACATGTCAACATATACACACGCCCGGACGAATATTCAATAGCTGTGGTAGTGAGGGAGAGGGAGATGATTGTTACCTGTCCGTTTATGATTAGTTCTTGGCTTCAGCGTGACAGGATACTTGCAGACCTTGCCGCTGGGAAGATTGCCTGTTGTCATGTCGGTCGACGGCGATGGTGAGGAAACTGATGCCGCCGGAAGGGTTCGAGATCTGGAGGAGAAGTGCGGGAGGAGGGGCGGAGGGAAATTATGAGTGAGGTTTACCGATGGCAACAAACGAGGTATTTATTGGCGGTGGGGAAAATTTGGCGCGACCCCTCTTGGAAATGTAGGCGGGAAGGGAAAATAGTCAGGGAGCGAAAAAACAGAGGAACCAAAAAAATTCAGCGTACAAATTATTTTTTTAACAAAGACAGGACAACTTTTAAAAAGAACGTGACCACTTTCAGAAATAACGTGAACACTTTCAGAAAGAATATGAACGCTTTCAGAAATACGATTCGGGCCCTTATAGACGCATATGTTTTATGTCCTGGTCTTCTTTGTGCATGCATGTGTGGGTTTGATGCGTCGTGTTCTTTTCGTGAAGAAGCCTCAACTTAATTGGGCATTGTATGGTTGTACTTTGATTTGAATGCGTGCATGTTGATCAATGCATATATGTGTGTGTTTAATTTGCACAAGTCAACCCTCAATTGTTTTTTGTACTATCGAGTTACTTGCCTTGACCATGTCAGTTCAAGAATACTTGAGTCTGGACATGTCTTGTGTTCTGCGTGTACGACATGGTCTTTTGGTGAAGAAGCCTCAAGTGAATTGGGCATTGTTTGTGTTGGCGCAATATTTGCTCTTTTGTGTTTTGGAGATTGTTGACAGAAACAGGTGTTGGCTGATTTGTTTGCTAGTGCACACAGAGAGAAATAGTCCACAGAGAACTGAAGAGAATGCTATCTTTGGTGTCAAGTTCGAGGAACTTCACCGAAGAATATCTGAGATACAGAGACGATTCAGTTATATCTTTCGAAGCCTTGCAGGCGTGAAGATTGATGTGAAGAAGTTGACCCCTTGAAATTTATTGCTGACGCCAAGCAATTGGTTCGGTGTTCATAAAAAAATTGACTACAGCTGAGAAGGTCGAAGGCGAAGTGAAGACGTAGCATTCATTTTATTGTTGTTCTTCTCTTTCTTGAGTCATAGGACCTCCGTACTATTAAGAGGGGTATATGTTCTTGAAGCTTATATCTGTTGTGATGCTTAGCCCAAACCCATGAAAGACTGAGAGAAATCTCTTTATGCTCTGAATGATTACCGGCCAGCAGAAGACATAGTTCTTTGGTGCTGCGGGAAATATCTTTCGGACTGAGGAGTTAGCATTTCTTGCTTCGCAAGGAATGTTACCGTTGCGCTCAAATTTCCGACAATTGGACTCATGTCGTTTGGCCAACAGCCTATCCCACATGTCCATTTTGGTCATTTCCCATCAGGGAAGGTTGCATCTATAAATAGCCACCCCGCTCCAACATTGTGCATTGGCTGCTCCGCTTAAGATTTCTAAGAAGATTGATTGAGCATCTCCTCTCCGAGAGATTTGAGTTTAAAATCCACCGAGAGAAAACCAAGAACCAAAATTTAGACAGTGGTTGAGCATCACAGTAGTTCTGAGTTAGAGTTCTTGTACCTATTACTCTTGAGAGTTGCGCACTCTCTAGACGGATAGGTGTCGGCTCGAGTGTTGAAGAGTTGTTGTCTTCACCGAGCAAGATCTTCAACAACCAAGAGTAATTGTGGTTTGCGAACGAAGTCTGTCGAAGGTTTGGAGATCATCGATAAGTATCTTCCCGAGTGAAATCAACTGGAGTCTGATCAGCTCCTAGTTGAAGGAGAATAGGACGGAGAGAGGTTAGCTCCTGTGTTCAATCACAAGTCCCTCCAACCGAACATAGTCCTTTGGCAGAAGGGCGAACTGGTCTACCAAATTCACCTATCGCGATCGAGCACCACTGGTTTACTCTATTACTCTACATTTCTTTCAGTGAATATCTTTCGTGCTCTGTGATGACAGTGTGTTTGTTCACTAATTGATCTTTTATCTTTCACTAAGTGATATGTTCGTCACCTCTCTTACCTATCGTGCAGTATCTTAGTGTATTCGTTTCAGTTAGCATTTTCCTCGTTGTTCGCATCTAGTTTTCATTCATGCTTCTGCAACTGTTCGTGTATTGAGTTACCATTGTAATAGTTAAGCTTGTTGTCTACTACGCTCGAACTGTTATCACTTCCTATCTTGAAAGATTTGTTCCTCAGTAGGATACCTGTTTATAAGTTACTTATCTACCGAATCTTTTTCGTTGTTGTGCTTGGGTTAAATTCGAAACATTTAGAAGAATTTTTGAATCTCCCATTCACCACCACCCCACCTCCCAAGTCGATATACTCTCGGTCCCAACAATTGGTATCAGAGCAGGTACTCTTATCTTTGTTTATTAAAGTTCTAACAACCTCGGAGTTTTGAGTATGTCATACGCAGGTAGATCCTCGCACTCTTGAAAGGTTTCTTATCTTCGATGGAGATGACTATGTCTACTGGCAAGAAAGAATGGGATTCAGACTTGAAGCTATCAGTACTGAGCTATGTCAGATTGTGGAGAATGGATATATAATTCAACATCCTGAAAATCCTACTCCTGAAGATGAAGCTAACATTCGGCTAAACGCAAAAGCGAAACATATCATCTGTGATTGCATCTCCAGAGATATTTTTATTCGCTTTCGTAACCTGGATACCGCCAAGGAAATCTAGGATGCCATCAAACATGTTCATGAAGCAGCAATCGTCAGAACGGAAGCCCACACAGATATGCTTCGAGCCATGTTCGCTCATTTTAGAAGTCTTCGAAAGGAAAGTGTTATGGAGCTCACAGATCGCCTACCAACATTGTTAAACGACATCCATTTTAGAAATAGAACATCTTTAGTGAACAGAGAGAGTACCAAATTACATCCGACCCTCTAACCAAACACCGAGACAGAATCATTACATTCCATCTCACTAGCTCTATCAAACACAAAGAGGAACTGTTCCATTCTAGCAGAATGGAACCATTGCATTACATTCTACTCCCTCTGTAAACTAATATAAGAGTGTTTATAGAATACTAAAGTAGTGATCTAAACGCTCTTATATTAGTTTACAGAGGGAGTACTTGGCTTTATATGGGTTGGGGTCGAATGGTTTTATGGTGCGGAGAGAATGGAGATGTGGTGGGGTGTAAGACTCGGAACAGTGAGAGCAACTCGCCATGACTAATCCCTTGTCATATGCCCTACATTTAGCAGAGTAGTCTAGCAAAGAAAAATGTTTGGCTTTTTGGCTAGCCAATAATGTTTACATTTGTTGCGATTTGGGTACTATTTTTTACCAGAAAATGGTCTAGAATTGACACCGATTACCCCCAAACAAGGATCACTGACATGCCCTAACGCACCTTGGACTGGGACCGTGATAGATTATGAAAATTTAAAAGCACCTAACCGCAACATTACCAGCTCAAAACCATATTCTGATCACCAGTGACCACAGTTGAAGCTCAGGCTGCAAATGGGAGTGGGCTTAAGTGGGACTTACTTAGCCCATCCCACTTAATCATTTTAGTGGGCACCCGTGGGACAACATAAAAAATAAGTGGGCTATCCCGTTTAACCCGCTGGGATCCCATTTCACCCGCTAGCTCTCTGGTCCAGCGACACGCAGCCGCTGAGATTCGCCGCGCCTGGAACACCTCCCTGCGTCACTCGCAGAACATCCGAGAACCGCGCGCGCCAGGCGAGCGCAGAGCATGAGATTCGGCGGAAGGTCTATCGGTACGTGTAATATATGCATATGCATGCGTACGGGGAGGATGATGAGGTCGTAGTTATCGGCGGCGTAGTCGGCCAGAAGCACGTTGGCGACGATTCTGACGCCGCACATGGTGTCGACGAGAAGGGCGTCGCCAGCGGAAACGACGGTGACGCGGGCGCCGGCGCGGCGGAGGATATCGATGGGGATGGACGCCTCGATCGGCTCCATGCCGGTGAAGACCTGCAGCAGCACCCGTTCGTTCTGCAACGTAGGTAGAGATGAGGTCAGGCTCCGCCGCGCAGGTGATCTCCTCCATGTTGGAATTATGTGTCCTGCAACTATATTCAAATTACTTGGAATTGTTAAATATTCGGAATACCTCATTATGGAATTATACATGTATTTATACATGGAATTGTTTTACATGTTTAGCATGGAATTGTTACTTGATGGAACGTACTTAAGTTTTATATACTTAAGGAAGCTGGTCGATTATCGGTGGAATACAATGTACTACTCGGGTACACTGATGATTGGAAGGAGCTAGATCGTATAATTAGATTACAGCCCTAATGTTGATCTACATAATTAGAGGAATTGACACTCTATTATGGCGCGTTACTCACAAGCGCGTGCTTCGGGGACAAAACGGGTAGAATCCGTTAAACAGACAAATATGATCGTGGTTGGTAATTTGATCTGGACTCTATCCCGGAAACTAGTGGCAAAGACTAGGAATCTTATATCTGTATAAGAGGTGGACTCTTTGAAAAGACAGTATAAGGAGGTCCATACCCCCTAGCCTTAGATATGCGAATTGTGAGCGGCACCACAGATAAACGCAGAGGAATAGGGGGTAGACCACAAACCCTAAGTTTCTAACATTGGTATCAGAGCAAGGTTCGATCCCGATCACCCCTAATCCGCTGCGTACCTAATCCGCAGCACCAAACTCTGCCGCCGGCTAGCCTGAATCCTGTTGCGAACTAGCACGAGCGCTAGTCCTGTCGCCCAGGTCGCTCGTATTGTAAACTCTGCCATCGCTCGTCAACTAGATGCACGCTTCCGCATCCTGCTACTTGCCTCGCCTCCTGCCCAGCCATTTCGTGGCTCGTGGGTGGACTCGTCAACAGTGACAAAAAAGAAAATTCCGCTGCAGATTTGACTAGGAAAGCTACACAGGAAGTAGCTGCGTCAAATCCATCCAAGAGCAAGCCAGTTGACGTGGAAGATCAAGAGAGATTGGAAAGATATGCACATGCAGTTTTTTTTGGTCACGTGGATCAAGGAAAGCAAGGATGTCACCACCAAGATCCTAATCCACTGCGCAACTCTATTGTCGATGTGGTCATCCTTCGTAACCCGGATCCGTTGTGTACTCTGCCGCCGGTCGCACGTCGATCTGCCGCCTCAAGATTGCCACGCACATGCACCGCATCCCTCGCCGTCTGCTATTCAGATCGCATGCTTCTGTGCTGCGATGAAGGCTGCCGCCCTGACAGCGAAGTGTGTGTTTTGGATCAAAAGCAGGCTTGTTTGTTCTGTCCACGGATGAAGGTTGTACCTAATTAATTCTTCGCCGGAAGCATCTACATGCATGAATCTACTTGCAACTTTGCAGGCTTCACGTGGTCAAGCTCCACGGAAATACGGATTCGTGCTGGTGCGTACAAGCGTTCATGCAGCAAGGATCAATCAATGTGCATAGCTAGCTCGAGTACGTATGAGTTGTACTACTGAAAAAATAAATCAATCAGGCCTACGGATGTGTGCATCGCTGCCGATGCCTTGCTTCGGAAGTTGGAATCTAGCCCATGGTGGAACCATCGACGAATCCTCTGCGCGCGGAACCCGGCGCCTCCTACAATGTCACGCCAAAGCTTGCTGCCGCCGCTACCTACATCATCAAGAACAACAGTTTTCCTCTGAAAATTACTGGAATTTCACGACATTAGTTGAAGGAAAGAGAAGGAATTTCTATTGTTGCTATTTTGTCTAACATCTAGCAAACTGCACGGTCGACAGGCCGGCCGGAAGAACCACATGCACTTGTGCGGGAGCGCGTGCTATGAGGGAAGGGATGCTATTTATGTTGCTAACTGGAAAATATTTCTACTCCTTGGAAGAAATTCAGGAGGACTCCAGATTATAAATGCGTGGATGGACTAGACCAAGCAAATACTTACATACGGAAAATTGCTATATATGGTTGAAGTATTGTCCGGAAAACTACACATAACCTAGAACGGGATTTAGGAGAAGAACAAGAAGTATTATTGTTGAGCATCACTTGTTTGTGGAGGAAGATAAGAGTCACTCCGAGGACAAGGAAATTTGCTCTTCATTTGTCGGTATGGCTGATGTTAATATTTGCACTATATATTTATTTGTGGCTACTTTTTTCAAATAGTTGGATTATGTGTTGGTTTATATACATCATTTATTTGTTGGAATAACATAGCAACTTTATTGGCATGCAACAATTTCAATGGAAAATTGATGTACTTTGGATTGGAAATTATGCCATGAAACTCCTCGAGGAGGAAAACTATTATTGTTATAGGACACTCTGTGCAAATTTAGTGAGAAGGTATTTGATTTATTGTTCTATCTTGGATTCTATTGATTATGACATACTATTTGGAAAAGGAAGAGTGGAAATATTGCTCAATGGTTAACTTAGTGCATTTTGGATTTTCACACAATGATCTATCTTTCTTGATGTCCATTGGAAGTTGGCAAACCAAATTGTTTATATTTGGCAAAGATGACTCCATATGGAGGAATATCGACAATGGGAACACATGCTTGGAATCTTATTATCTACATCATCAACGACTTGGTCACATATCTTGGAACTGGATCAAGAGGCTTATTGATTCTGGAATTTTAAACTTTAGTGGGAGGACTATGGTACATGTGAAGCATATATGATTTTTTTAATACACCTTGTTTATTAAGGTGGAAGGAGATGAAAGGGCTTCACATCGGGGGTTTTTTATATACTTATGGTAATTCTTTTGACATCCCCACTAGAGGTCCGATTATTTATTTCATCCCACTCTTCAATGATTACACTTTTATATGGTTATGTTTATCTTTTATTATACAAGTCGGAAGGTTTTATTGTGCTGGTCACATGTTATACTGAAGTGGAAAATCAGTTGATTAAATAATATCGTAGTTTTAACAACTGATTGGTGGGGGAAGTACACTTCAGGAATATATTGTTTGTATGTAGAGAGCATGGAACTATTCACCATTGTAATATACCGTACACTCCACAATTGAATGGAGGAATTGAATGTCTTGTATACTCCCTTGTTTCCTTGGAAAGAAGCATTGCATACTGTCATTTGTTGATATCATTCTCCATCTAGTACAGTCACTTGACTGGAAGGAAATCTTCTATTTTGGCATGAAATCCTCAGTTATTACAAAGCATACACCAGGAATTTTTTCATGGTTATTCTAGTGGATCAAAGGGTGTTTCCTTAGTTATCTGGAAAAAGAATACTGGTGGAAAGTACGAACACAATCATTTTTATGATCAAGGGTGGAATTATTGACAATCATACTATAGTATAACCTTGACCACAAAGGAAACTACAAGTGAAACTCCCGACACTAACATGCTTAGGATAAGTGGGAGGAATTAACTTGGAATGTCATCTCTTGACAATTGTTATGTGTGTTTTTGGGGGAAGTCACTCTAAATTTTAGAGAATCACTAAATTCTCTTAAGAAGGTTTGTTCAACAATGTCAACTATGGGTGGAAGAATTGCGGGAAGGAATAAACTCAAATGAGGAAGAGTATAGTTTGGGAACTTAATATCATACCAAATAACCGCAAGCCTATTGTCTAGAAGTGATTTTTTTTGTAAGGATATTTGGCTCACTGGAATATTATAATGTCACTCTTGTTATTCAATTATTCACACAGAGGGAAATATACTTTGTGGAAACTCTCTCTCCTGGAATTTTAGGAAAGAGGAACTAAAGACATGGTTTGCTAATTGAGTATATTAATGTATGGTCTTATACCAAGCTTCACATCAATGGAATAGCAGGTCATATGGTTTTTTAAATGAAGCAAGGCGGTCATCTACACACGTAAGTGTAAAGTATTTTGCATTATTATTGTATATGTTAATATTGTTTTGTTGTTTGCAATGATAAAGTCACATTGATGGAAGTGAAAGCTTGGTCATCTTTTAACTTTCATATGAAAGGAACATTTGAAACATCCTATGTTTTACGAGTGGAAATACATAGAAAATATTTTGAAGTGTTGCAAATCTGTTAAAATACCTTTGATAAAGGGAATCATACCAGTGAGGAATTATATTTGAACTCCTGAGGAAAATAGAATAATAAATGGTACTGGAATTTGTATGTATCTTCATTATATTATCATACCTTAGCTACCGGAATTTATGCTGCATTCAAGCAGTGGAATGAAAGATGAACAGCTAAGGGAATCTCACACATCATATAAGATTGTGGAAAAGGCATCACAACCTGTCACTTATTCTGAAATTTATATTAAAATAAACACATTGAGGAAGCTATTACTCTATCTATAAGATGAGAAATAAGTCCAGGTACGCATATTCAATTTTTTTTGTAGTACTAATATGGTGCAAGTTCACTGACCGAAGTCAGGAATTTCTTTCAAAACATGGTTAATTATGGAACTTCATTTACTGATTGGATTTGATATTTATGTGGTTTTGAAAATTTATTCAACATGGTTATCTTATACTTGACTTGATGTGGAATTAATCATATTATTATATATGTGATGGAAAATAATTGATGCGGAATTTCACTTGAGGAAACAAAATACTCAAGGTGCCTACAAAGGTGGAATTACACTCGAGGAAATAATACTCGAGACGCCGAGGACAGCTATGCTGGAATAATTAGGCGGAAACTACATGTCTCTAGTGATCTTAAGTGTCACAGCAAGGAAACATATTGAAGGGAAGTATCACCGTATATATATTTGTGGCTTTTTAATGTAGTGTTAATATGATTGTTGATCCCTTGACTAAGCCTCGTAGTCAGGAGGTATTTGGCAAGCATGTTAAGGCTATGGGTTTACGAATATTTGAATGATCGTTTTGGACAAGTGGGAGATGTTGGAATTATGTGTCCTGCAACTATATTCAAATTACTTGGAATTGTTAAATATTCGGAATACCTCATTATGGAATTATACATGTATTTATACATGGAATTGTTTTACATGTTTAGCATGAAATTGTTACTTGATGGAACGTACTTAAGTTTTATATACTTAAGGAAGCTGGTCGATTATCGGTGGAATACAATATACTACTCGGGTACACTGATGATTGGAAGGAGCTAGATCGTATAATTAGATTACAGCCCTAATGTTGATCTACATAATTAGAGGAATTGACACTATTATGCCGCGTTACTCACAAGCGCGTGCTTCGGGGACAAAACGGGTAGAATCCGTTAAACAGACAAATATGATCGTGGTTGGTAATTTGATCTGGACTCTATCCCGGAAACTAGTGGAAAATACTAGGAATCTTATATCTGTATAAGAGGTGGACTCTTTGAAAAGACAGTATAAGAAGGTCCCTATCCCCTAGCCTTAGATATGCGAATTGTGAGCGGCACCACAGATAAACGCAGAGGAATAGGGGGTAGACCACAAACCCTAAGTTTCTAACACTCCATGCCTCATGCTAAGCCGTACGTCGCCATGGTGAGCTACCTTGTCCACGTGCCTGGAAGAGGTTCTTCTGAACCGGGGCTTCTCGATTCCCCACGGGCCGTGTTGACAGTGTAAAGTGCAGTTTTCTGAAGTGGGACCACCTAATTTGTGCAAGTTTAGATGGGATGTCCAGAGGAATAGGGGGTAGACCACAAACCCTAAGTTTCTAACACTCCATGCCTCATGCTAAGCCGTACGTCGCCATGGTGAGCTACCTTGTCCACGTGCCTGGAAGAGGTTCTTCTGAACCGGGGCTTCTCGATTCCCCACGGGCCGTGTTGACAGTGTAAAGTGCAGTTTTCTGAAGTGGGACCACCCAATTTGTGCAAGTTTAGATGGGATGTCCACTATTTCGAATCAAACTATACTGGGACTAAGTGGGCTGATACCTCTGCTTCCGAATGAGGGAACCCTCTCCTTTCTCACCCCCTTGCTACAGCTCTCCTCTCCCCTTGAGAGTCGCCCGCCCGCCTCCGGCTCCTCTCCCCCTCTTCTCTGGCGGCCTTGCCGGCCGGAGATGGTGGGGGAGGGGAGGCCGCTCCCCTCCTGTATATTATGGTAGTAGTAGAACTAGGTTTTGGCCTTCGTGCCGATTTGGCTTCATGCCGGTGTCTCGGGTGCTCCTGGTGCTCGCGAGCTGCTGCCAGGGGAAGCTTCTCCTCGTCTTGTTCGTGGCGCTCCTGAGGTGGGAGCCGAGTGCGGCGGACAGGGTGGACGCAGGATCCCGTCAAATAAAGCTCGTCTGTGTCTGCGGTGCTGGTCTGGGAAGTATGAGTATCGAGGCCTGCTTGGGTCGTCGTGGTGATGAAGAAGAAGGCAGTTGCGGTGTTCGTGCTGGTTCTTGGGCTATTCCGCAGAAGAGATGGTTCGATGCTGCTATCGGGAGAGATTCCTCGACGGCGTTCACGTCGTCGACCCATATAGCCGAAGGGCGGCTTCTCCCAAGCTGGATGCCGGCGGAGACTTCTTCTGTTCCTTCGTTTTCCTGCTGGCGCCAGTTGTTCATCAACCTCCAGGCCATGGTGCCGATTTGGAGGCCCTATTGCTCCTGCGTGGTGAGCTCCCGCTGCGTCGTCCCAAGTGGCAGTGTCCCCGGCGACGGCGTCGTCGACTGCGCGTGGAAGCTTTGTCGGCTTGGTGGAGATGGAGCTGGACCTGATCGCGTTTTCCTTTTTAATTCTAGGGTCCTTTGTGCTAAATGTAGGGACTTGGATGTAATTTTCTCCTTTGTTGAGGTCCTTGCTGTAATTTGTACTTCCACCAGCTGTGCTTAATGAACCATCTCGGTCCTTCGGGACCGTCCCAGTTCAAAAAAAAAAAAAAGTGGGCTTGTGGTGGGACTCCCACCGCTAGTCCCACCTGCAGCCTGAGTTGAAGCACATCCTTAGATTGAAAGGCACACGAGCATCTACACCATCAATTGCCGACGATGCATTGTTTGACAGCAAAATGGAATGACTTTCTAGTCCCATACCAATTCTAGTACCACCTACCATTCCTAATTCTATAAATCTCCTCCCTAGATAACCCCACCTAAAGAACGGTGGACAGTCTCCGATGACCCCTCATTTTGAAATATACTGTGTCCATTTGTCCAGTAACCGCCAGCTTGCAAACCATCCGGACGGATTTCTTCACTTCCCTTGGTGAAATACACCTCCAGCCTAAATCCAATCCATAATCAAGCAACATATCCGGTTTCTTTCTGTGAACAGATATCAGGTAGGCACCAAGATGCCGCGCTGTGTTTACCTTAGAAGATGTTCAAAGCTCGTCATCGCCACTCCCGGCAAGCACCACAGGCCCAGTCGGCACTCTCAACAGGCAGGTCGCTTTCATCCCAAGGTGAGCACTGACGGTGTATGCGCAAGCCACAGACTAGGCATTTGAGGTCAGGTGGCGGCAGGGAGTTGTTGCACTTCTTACACGGTACATCGTCAGGAGGGGGAGCATTTGCTGGGAAGTGCATATTTGAAGACACGTCTTCTACCATGAAAGCCATATCATCAAAACTGGCTATTTCTTGGTCGAAGCTTCCTGTGCAGTTACCATCATCTTGCAAACCGGTAGACATCCCAAAAGTCTGACCAAACCGTGTATCATCAGCTTCAAGCAAATCAGTAAATGAAAAAAAGGTCTGCGGTTCAAAATCCCCAGTTGCAGCACTGCCACAGCTTGCGCCATTTACCTGGCAATTAGCAGTGTAATCGGGAGGGGAGGCATACTCATTTCCTTGGGAAAGATCCCACCCCAGTAGCTCTGAAGGATCCACACCTTCAAGCTCTGATAGAGAAAATCCATTCATATGACTGAAATCGACATTTGCATCCGCCAGAGGTTGATTCTGATTACTGTACTCATCCACACCAGCTTGATCAACACATCCACTATTTTTACCTTGTGCCCTTCTTATGGTTAGCTTCTGATTAGTTCCCGAGGTAAATCTTACCGTGTTCATTGATAAATCAGCATCAAAAGTCTCTTCCCCAATCGGTTCAACTATTCCATAGGAAGCAAGCAGTGGGTCTTGATCTGCTACAGAAGCAGTCTCCTCACTAGACAGCATGCTTGATTGGGATGACGTTGCAACTGTTTGTTCACTGAATTCTGGTCCGGGCTTCTTATAATCATCTGAATGGGGACATATTGGCATGGCTCTCCTTCGGCATTTGCAGCATCGGTATTGAACCACTTCAAGTATTCTTTCTTCCTCAAGTCGCAAGGCATCACCATGAAACCAAGCTGTATGTAGGGGAACATCAGAAGTTAGAAAACCTAAAAGATAACACGGATATACAGCTGTAAGCAACAAAATGATGAACGAAGTTACCTTTACACTGCTCACAGCGGACATATAGGAAATCTGGACAATAAGATTTCTTACAGAGACAACAAGTCGGTTTTATTGCTGATCCTATACCATCCTTGCATTTTAGGATTACATCATTCGCCCTGAAATCACTTCCACTTCTGTCGCTCTTATTTTTCTTCCAAGAGAGACCAAAGTATTTGATCTCTTCTGGCCTTTTACGTCTCCTCGGTTTCTCTGACTTGGATCTGTTAGCTTCAATCTTTGCCTGAGCCTGCAACCCTGCAACATTCTGAGTTGCCAAATTTGCAACTGGCCAGGCTTTCAACTCTCTGATTGGATGTGTTTGCACCTTCGCGGTTGACAGGGCTTCCACCTTTGCAGCATGCCAGGTTTCCACCTTAGTGACTGGCTGAGCTTTAACTTTAGCGACTGGCTGGGCTTGAACCTTTGCGGCTGGTTCAGCAGAATGGGAAGAACCAACTTTGAATATTATTTTGGGAGCGCTCACTGGCAATTGGCAGGTACTCTTCTTTTGAGGCAAGGCATATCTTGCATTTGTACTGTAATTTGTAAGGATAAGATTTCGCTTCTGAAGGCATAACTTGCATATCAAACTTGAAGCAGCAGTGCCTCCTTTGCCACCAACAGATTTTACTGTGCACTCCTTGTGACAATAACCTGAAAGTTAGTCTTAGTTAGCAATACTGTGACCAATTATTGGACAGCCCAGAAATTGATCGGTTCTCGTTTTCATTACATGAAAAAGAAACAAATAGAGGAACTTAAGAAGTATGTCAGTAATCCATACCTTGACAATCGCTACATCTTATTACATCCCTACAGGAGATTCGTCCATAAGGCACATATGAGAGGTGAAGAAAAAGTCAGTATCTTATGACAAGAATTTCTGAACAAGCACAAGGAATAAGTCAAGGAAAAACCTGAAGGGAACATCTTTCTTGCATGAAGAGCAGGGATAGATATCCCCCTTGTGAAAGAGATAAGAAAAGACATCTCCAGTAGATGCTTTTACTCGCCTTTTGTATAAATTCATGAAAGAGTGTACAATTCCTGGAGTAGGCAAGGAGCTAACCCCAGGTTTCTGCTCAAACTCTCGTACCATGTACAGTGGGACATGATTTTCAGAAAACCAAAATTTGCCATTCTGATCCTGATTACCTTCTGCTTCCAAAATATTCTTGGTTACACGGACAGGGAGATGCTTCTGGTTGGGGAACTTAAGTGCATATCTTATCTTATTGTCGACTACCTTTTTATCACAAACTACTGCATTTCTCAGTGCAGAAAAGTCAGCATCTGAACTTTTTCCATCAGAAGGGATTTGATCTGGAGACAAGAATTCCTTCCATCTTATATGGGCATCAAGATATCTGACCTGAGAGATATGGATATTAGATCGCTGATAAACTACAGGTCAAGATAATATTCTCTCTGTCTCTATGACATTATTATTGTATAAAAGGTGCTAACCTGCAGAGCAAGTTGAGATGAATTCTGGCTTAAACCAACACACGCTCTCCAAGCAAATTGTCGAGTTCGTCTTGGAAGAATGGAGCAATCATGATAAGACAGACCAGCCATCCTTTTTTTACCACCTAATGAGCAAAGAACACGTCGAGTTGTTCTCGTTGTCAAGAGGTTTGTAATAATAACAGTACTACCTCCGTCCTGGTTTACTAGCCCCCCCCCCCCCCCCGGGTCATATTTAAACCATGTAGTTAATAACTAATAAAATATAAGTTATACGTAACAAAAATAATAACATTGGAAACTACATTTAATACTAATCCAGCAATATATTTTTTTCTGACATACATTAACATTTTGCTAGTCATATATGTGGTCAAATTTTGAGCCAAAATACGATGGGGACTAATAAACCCAGACGGAGGTAGTACTAAATTATGAAATATACTAATAACAATCAAATGTGTGCAAATACCTTGACGGGCAGCTTTTCTTATGGCCGAACTAAGATGAACCCCCCTCTGCAAAATACGCTTAGAAATATTTCCTCCACTCCACCAATTAACCTTTTTCCAACTCTTGTCATCATCGGCAGCAGCAGCAGATTCAGTTACCAATGAACGTTTTCTGCCACGCCTTCCACCAGTTCCACGTTTTTGGTATGCTGCAGGACGCAATGCACCCGCAGATGCAGGAGGAGATTCCAAAGGCCAGTCATCTACTAGCTTCACCCAGATTGGAGAAAATGCTATGGAACGAATATTACTCTCCAACTGCACACAACATGAGATAACATTTATAAGATTAAAAAGAAGAAGAAATCAGCCACTTATTGCAGCAATGTTCTGCAAAGAATTTCAACTTTCTTTCCGCGCTATTTATTGCACATCCAACTTGATTCCCCAGAAGTAGTTAGCATGGAATGTAGTCTAAGGGTCTGTTTGGTTGGCACCCTCGTCATCTCTTGCCTGCTTTGAGCATTCTACTTCGTATTATACATTTACATATAAATTAAACAGCCTTTATGTAACTAACAATGAACATCAATAATTTTCTAATGAGCATTGCCGTATGAAATAATTGTTGGGAAATACCAATCCTCAAAGAAATGCTTCAAGAGACAAGAATTGAATGCAACTCACCTCAAGTAAAAGGGGTACTATAGTTTTGCAGTTGGAAGCTTCCTGTAGTTGTTTATGCCACCGTTGTCTCTGTTGCAAGTCTTGTAGTGAACCGACTAAAAGTCCACGCAAACTTTCCTCCATGTTAACCATATAAGCAGCGATGCTCGGGAAGTGGCTCCCAGAGCTTTTGATTACATGCATGGCACTAAGAATTCGAGCAGACCCCTTAACAGCATTTGCAGTGGCCACGTTAAGAAAACAAGCCTTTTTAGCTCCAGCTGCTGAAATTTTACAAGCAATGCACCAACCACATCTATCCCTTGGGACTTCCATAATCTTCCTTTCAGTACTTGGCCAAATAAATTGTGCCGCTGGTGACGAAAATGCTTTCACTTGTAGAGCACAGTCAGCAGCCATTTTCTTTCTTGGGTTTGTGTTCAATTGGGATACTGAAACCTTACCTTCCTCAGATGTAAGAATAGCTAGGTTGGCGGCAGCAGATGCTGCAACATTACCATGATTGTACAGATTCATGTAAGCCTGGGGTTTAAAAGATGGCACTTTAGCAGACTTACCATCACTAGTACTCCCAATCTCAGAAATCAGCTGAAGAGGGTATTTGCTTTTATAAGATGGACAAGACAAGCCTGCCTTTACAGAGATAGTGTTCCCAGTATCTTGTCTAGACAATCCATTATCTAATCCAGAACCACACGAGAAGTCCGGACGAACCAACCCATGTGATGACTGTGCGGGCATTACACTAGACACACCTGTTACCACAGACCTGTTCTCATGAGAAATAGAGGATATCCCAGCGGGTCGAAAAGCTCCATTCATGGATGTATTATGTATGTCGTTGGGAGCTAATGGAGTTTGCCTGCATACTTCATTGTTCTTCTCTGTGGGAGCACCTACACTGGTCACCATGCATTTTTGTTTCTCCAGGTGTTCTGCTGAGCACAATGTAAATTGATTGACCACAATTTCATGCTGCACATCTCTTTGAGGAGTTACTACTGTCTTACAGCCCGCCGCGTCTTTCAAAGTTGTCAGAACACTTCCAACTGCTGCGTCCGTTGGAGTAACACTTGACAATGTATTGGATTGTGTGGTATATCTCACACCAGCTTCTTTACCTATTTTTGATCTCTCGTTCTGAAATATGTCAAGCAGATGCCTCCAGTATTCTGTTATTCTCATACAAATATCTGTGTATGCATCTGAAGGAGCAAGTATCCGCATGACCTTGACAACATCATATTGATTGTAATATCTTGCATATGACCCTGCATCTGTAGATGTTCCAATCCTGCATTATTTTAAAGAATTAACATTAAACAAAATATACAGACAACTATAGTTCCAGGACAATGAAGGTGCTTGCTTATAGACGAGTGCTCAAAGAGAGAATCTAGCCACATCATCAGTCACGTGCAAATTTTGTCTACTCGAACGGAAACCTCTCTTTATTGTTGTTTAGATGATTTATCATTTATAAATTCCTACTAATTAGATACATAGGCACCTCTTAAGCATTGGTGCCTAATCAAGCACTGATCCTTCAAAGTAAGCACCAATGTCATCCCCACATGGAAAGAAAAAACCATTTTTATTTGGCAAGCATCCCTCTAAGCACTGCATCGTACATACTCTAACACTGGTAAACACTCCAAAAATGAGAACCAGGACTTCATTAGAAGGACATAGGATACTTGCTGTGCATCTAAAATATGAGAAGTCAAACAGAATATGAGAACCCCCCCTCCCATTACTTTATAACATTGAACTTTCTACTGCTGGCATGTTTATCATTACCGCAGAGAGAAAAGATAAATATTGTGGAATTCAAAATGAATCTGTAGTATTTATCAATAGCAGACTGGAGATGGAGAATGAATTCCCAGGTAGTGTAGAATTAAGATGGACAAACTTACACCAGCAAATAGTTGCAGGATCCTAGGAAGAGCCTTCCGCACATATCAATGCCAAACATTTGAGCTCCTCTTGCCCCACGCTCTATTCTCGAAGATGCTGGTCCAAGCTTGTTAACCACGCATTCTGGACAAAACCAAAGTCCCTGTGGTAGAAATGCTTTGTTGAGACCTATACATCTTGAGTGGTATGCCCATGGGCAGCCATCACAGCATACCAAAGTACCATCCATTCCACATATTCGGCAATCATCACTGTTGCCGTCCTGAGACGAATGCAGTAAAACAGCTTCTGGATTTGTTACATTTGAAGCAGTTTCCAGGTCCTGCAAACCTTCAACCTTTTTGGACACAGAAGCTTTTGAGGCCCTGGTCAGAACAGCTCGTGATCCAGCCTCCAACAAAATACTAGAGTCTGTCTCATACTCTGTTTCTTCATTGTAGCCTTCCCGAGCCTCCAGTTCAGCTTTGAGCTCTCCTGATTCAGTGACATGGTCACAGAGTATCTGGAGGAGCCTAAGCTTCATTGCAACAGGAAGCTTATAATATTCAATGGCTAGGAGGGTTCTACCAAAACTCTTCCCCCCTAGACTCTTAATGTAGCCCATTAAATAGAGGTACTCCAGTAAGAAAGTTGGCCAAGTCAACACATCTAGTAATGCCCAATCTACATACCTGCGCAATTCAAAGAAAGCGGGGAAAATCAGCATAGAAGTAATAAAGCACAACATTCATGAAAATAATAATTCTAGTTGAACAAGGGCAAATAGACTCTGTACTTCAAGCAATTTGAAGCAAGTTCTGATCCGCCGGAGGATTTAGTCTCAAGATGCCGCCTCAGCGCCCGCAATAACGAGACATGTACAGCATCCAGTAATGTATTCTGCACGGTGCAATTAATGGATGCAACAAAATCATCCAGCCCAAATGGACTGAGGAAGAGCTGCACGTTGAATGATCGCAGGAAGTTGTAAACAGAAAACAGATGACTTATAGACTCCTCTGGAACAGCAATATCTGCAGACGATGCAGGCAACTCGGGGCCCTGCACTGGAGGGCACAGCTCAGCTGACAATTCTTTAGTGGAAACTGATGAATTGCTCGAGGACGCTGCATTGCCGGATATATCAGAATCACACCCAGTCTCCTGCAATGCATCAGGCCTGGCAGGCATCTTGCATGGATCAACCCTCTGTCTAGCACGCGGTGGCGCTTTCGTCTCCATGGCACTCCCTGGTGAAACCAGCAAATCCAGCTTCCTCTTCCTGCAGCTCATCTTCATACCAGATGCACTACTCTCCTCGGCCATAAGTAACTCTCTGAGCTGATGAAGCAATAACTCCTCACCCTGTCCATCCTCAAACACCACATTGTACACCCCAATGCTGCCATCATAGGATGCAACCTTCCCAAGGCAAATACGTCCATCATCTGAAACATTCCTGCTGATGTAGCGGCCCACCAAGCATTCACCCTCCTCATCCTTCTTCACCGGGAAGCCACCATCAGATGTGTTGGGATGTTGGTCCACCACTCTGCTGCCACCTTCACTTGGTGCAACCGCCACGGTGTGATCTTGCTGGGGAGCGCTGCTCTCGTCCACCACCATCTTGGTTTTGCCCACCACAGATGCCGCCACATCTTGCTGCTTCTCCAGAACGCCACACTCATTCACCTCCGTTTTGGACTCGGTTGCTGCATGGTGCTCCGTGTCCTCTCTCGGAAAGGACGCCTCATCCACATCCATGTTGGCCTCGCTCACCGCAGGAGCCACCCCGCCCTGCTGCTTGTCCAGGACGCCATCCTCATTGCCCTTGCTCGGGAAGGGCGCCTCATCTACATCCATGTTGGCCTCCCTCACTGGCGGCGGCGCCCCGTCCTGCTGCTTGTCCAGGGCGCCATCCTCATTGCCCTCGCTCGCCAAGGGCGCCGCGTCCACATCCATGTTGGCCTCGCTCAGCGTGGGCGCCGCCCCGTCCTCCTGCTTGTCCAGGACGCCGCCCTCATTGCCCTCGTTCAGCAATGGCGCCGCCGCTGGCGGGTTTTCCGCTTCTCCCTCCGCCACCGACACGCCAACTTGCGCGATCTCCACTCCGCTCCCCCCAATCGCGTCGTCGGCGGGAGGAGTCGGGGCGCCGCCGAGCATCCGATGAGAAACCTCCGCCACAGGGTCCATCCGCACACGCCGGGCGCGGTCGAAAAAACCCTAGCGGCGGCGGCTACAGAAGCATCGTAATACGCACCGCGATGTGAAGAACCGCCGGGACCCCGACGGAAGCGAGCGCTCGTGGCGGCGCAGAGCAGATGCGGAGCGCTTGGGGTGGCGCGCCGTCAGGAGCAACAGTTAGGGCGAATCTGCGGAGTCGGGCGGCCGAGAGAGGAGGATGGGTGGAAAACGGAGCTTGATCGGTGGATCGGCCTCGCAACCCTATAGGCTATAGCTATTGGGCGGCGGCGGCGGCGGCGGCGTGAGGGAGGCCGAGAGAGGAGGAGATGACGGGGAGGGGGGGCGCACGAGCGAGCACAAAAGGGGAGGGAGCGGAAAGCGAGCCGCACCCGGGCTCGCCCGCGTACCCCACGGCCCAGAGTCGGTTGCGAGTCAAGGTGACCAGTTGCGGGATTGACCGACCGACCGACCCGGTGGGGAGTGGGGACACAGTTCGTCCTAGTACGTGTCCCGGCTGGGCTCAACTGGCTTGGCGGGACCAGGTCGTGTTCGGGCGTGCGTGCGTCGCCAGCGGCAGCAGCACGTCACGGAGTGCGACGGCGTCGGCGGCGGGGAGCAGGATGGAGGGAGGCGTTGCTGCTTTTTCAAATTCAAAACGGTGCAGGGAGTGGCCAGCAGCGAGAGCGAGTGAGTAGTGACACGCCTGGCCTGCTTGCTTTTGCGCCAAGGAAGTGCCGACTTGGCGGGAGTCGGCTATGCAGGGCATGTTTTTTGAAAAACTTCCAATCTATTCATTAAACATCATAGCATTACAAAAACACCAGAAATAACATAAAATACATTTATGTTGTAGACCAATTAGCGACGATTATAAATGAAGGGGAGCCGTCATCATCGTTTCCCCCTCAACGGAGCCAGACAAATATTGTTGTGGTAGACAGTTGAGAAGTTATAGTGCTAAGACACCAAAGAACCAGTCAGGGCTGGCCCTGAGGGGGGGGGGGGGCAGAGGGGCCGGCCGCCCCGGGCCACCGATATGTGATGCTACGTTCAGGCTTAGGCCGCCTCCAAACTGTCACTGCGTGCTACTGGACCTTGTCCAAGTAGGAACACGAGCAGCGATCAATTAGTAACGGAGACTTCGACGTAGCGCTCAATTGGTCAATTTGTTCCCTATAAAACAATAGCGAGGTTGGTATGACCGGGACTCAGCGGGCGGTTAGGCAAGAGCGAGATTGGTGCATCTAATCAGATACCTTTTAATCTTTCTTTGTTCCACTGCTGGTGTTTGCACCCTTGGCTGATCGCTTGATCGCTGCCACACCCAATCCTCTCCCAACTTGTGAGTAGACGGCGGCATGCACTCTACAAAGAGGTAGTGCGACATAACCAGCGGCGAGCCAACGACAGCATTCGGAATCAAGGGCGGAGCAAACTAGGTTTCTACGAACTAGGTATACTTATCCATGTTTATCTGCTTGATCTAGGGCGTTCTTCTTAGCTGATTGGCTGCAGGCTTGTTTTATCTGGAGCCTTCATCAGATAGCACACCATTATTCTTCTATACATGAAATTCCTACTATCGCTAGCTAGCATTCTGACTGTTCTCTACATATGAGACCCCTATGTGAGGCCACATGATTGCTTCGGTTGCATTGCTGTCATTTTACAATATGGTAGGATCAATATCTCATATATTATTTCGAAATGCTTTACCAACAAATTCAAGAAAGCTTACCGCTTGCCCCGACGACAATAGGACTACTACGGTTATCATTCGTAACAGGAACACCTCAAAACCATAGGTATCTGTTGGGAATCGTTGCATGGAAAACACTTCTTTCTTCTTTTATAGCCCTCCGGATCGAGCCAAACTTCCGTAAAGAGACGAGGCCCGAAGAAAAGGTTGCGCCAGGATGAAAGGTTCACGATCACAGAAATCGTGGACGATGGCCAACCAATTGAACCCAAGCGGACCAAGGACGCATTTGTTGGTCAGTGCGGAGCTATTGTTAGGGACAACATCCAGCAATGGAACAAGAGTAAGGACGACCCTGAAGTTTCTTATGTCCAGGATAGACAGAAAGATGATCTTTGGACCTCGCTGAAGGCAAATTTCACCCTACCGCCAGAGGAGGATCCGAATAAGTCAGTTATAGAGCCAAAGGTCAAGGCGTGTGCTCTTAAGAAGATGGCAGATCTATTCAGGAACTGGAAGATAGAGTTGAACACAAAGTTTGTCGACAAAGGGAAGACTCCAGAATTCACCGGCCGATATGAAAAGATAAGAGATCACTGGCCCGCATTTGTGGCCTACAGACATCAGAGAAGGGTAAGAAAAGGTCAAAGACAAGCAAGAAAGATGCTGCAAAGAAGAAGTATCACCATCACACGGGGTCAGGTGGCTACTACAAAGCCCGGCCGTTGTGGGACAAAGCTGAGCAAGACCTGCTTGCTAAAGGGGTCCAACCAGCGACATTGAACTGGCCAGACTATTCAAGGACTTGGTTCTTTGGGGTTGGGGGAACTTTGGACCCAGAAACAGGGGAGTGTCGTTGGACGGACGAGAAAATTGCAATACCCATCAAGAAGCTTCAGCAAATATATCAGCGCAGCGCAGGAAGGGACGTCCATTCCCTACAGAGAGAAGGACGAGCTGTCTGAGGCCCTCGGGAATCCTGAGCACCCTGGACGAACACGAGGCACACCAGGCTCCGTTCCGTGGGTGGTTGGGTTTCCCGGCGCAGGCTCAACATTGCGAGCTTATGAAGAAATGGCAGAACCTGACTTTGAAGGCGGCTGTCGGCTCTGTTGCACCTCCTCAAGCTGACGAAACTTTTCACTGTCGTCCGATTCCATATGGCTATGCTGTTGTGACGGTGGATGAAATAATGGAGGGATTTGAGGAGCTGGAGCTTGACCACCCTACAGTTGAAGGGGAGAATCGGCTGGTTTATGCATTGAGGAGTACATGTCCATGGAGGAAGGAGTACATCAAGCTTCCAAACCGGACACCTCCTCCTCCTCCTCCTCCGGCGAGTCAGGGCACTCCGCCTCCTCCTCCTCCTCCTCCGGTGAGTGATCAGGGCACTCCGCCTCCTTCTCCGCCTCCTTCAGCGCGTGAGGGCACTCCGCCTCCTCCTCTTCCTCCTCCGGCGCGTTGAAGCACTCCGCCTCCTCCTCCGCCTCATCAGCAACGGCGGAAGAGAGACGCCGCCGCTCCGGCGGCTATCAGTACAAGCAGAGGCGGGAAGCAATTCAAATACGGTCCATCTCTCAAGGCTCCAGAAAAGTTACCATATGAGAGGACCGACAAGGAAAACGAGGACATCTGTATGGTAGATCCGGTGAAAGTGAAGCACACTATCGATACCCTGAAGCGACCACCACCGCCTCCGCCAAATTCCAACTATGTCCGCTGTCTTAAAAAGACATATGAAAATGCGCGGCGGTCGGGAAGTACTTCCAGTGATGCAAGGTTAGCAGAACGAAGAAGTGGAAAAAATTCCCCAGCTCGGCGAACAGGTGAACTAATCGTGCCCCCCGCTCAAGGTGTCTAGCGATATCGTCGCTAATCATCCGGGGCTACTGCCCTGTACCAATCCTACTGATTACCTGAGCGATGATGTAGAGTTTGAAATAATGGAGGTGGAAAGCTTCAGATACCAGTGCGGGAAGCCTCTCATCAAACCTGATCATCCTCCTCTAACAACGATGATGCGAAGATTGCATGAATGGTACATGAAAACCTACAGCGAGTCTGTGAAGGATAGTTTGTTGCTGAGAATTCAAGAGGAGCAAGACCTCGTTGGAACTGAGTTGTTGCATGTTGAATTTGTGGAGTTATTCCAGTTATACAATCAATTGGCCCTCGACAAACAACTCGTGACTTGCTACTGCCTGTAAGTATTACTTCTGTAATTAAGTCTCTATATATAGCTTAGCTCTTTCATTGCATGTATATATAATTATCCTCGCTATATTATGCAGATTGAAGATCGTCGAATGCAGAAAAGCACAAATCTATGACATTGGGTTCATTAACCCAAATACCATAAATGAATGGTCGGTTAAAAATAGAGTCACAGATACCGAGGACAACTTGCTACAATCGTTGCTTAAAAATCAAAACAAAGAGAAAATACTCTTTCCTTACAACTTCAAGTGAGTATTACTGTTTTATGCATATTCGGTTTCCCTTACTCGAGGTTATAGTAATGTAATCGATGAGTCATGCATGCATGCGCAGCTTCTACTTTATTCTGCTAGAGATTAAGCTTGACCGGGGTGTAGTAACTGTCTTAGACTCGAGATGAAAAGATCCTCAGGACTATGCGTACATGACTGAAATGCTCTAGAAGTAAGTTCAATCGATCATTATCGCACCATATCGGCAACTTTGTTCATTTCCTGATATCAAGTAATTATTTTCTTTGTCTGGCAGGGTTTGGAAAGAGTTCACCGGAATTGTTCCGGGAGTGCCGAGGGAGCTGCGATTTACACACCCGAAAGTAAGTACTACTAGCTAGTTCTACGCATCTCCCATTGATTCTGGTTTCATCAATACCATTTATCATGCTTGACTATCAGTTTCATTGAACTCTATTTCTCGTAAAGTGCTTGTGGCAGGAAGCCGGGAATGATTTTTGTGGATACTACGTTTGCGAGTTCATCTACAATGCGACCTCTCAGCGGGGCTACTCTGAAAAACAATATCAAGTACGTAAACAATAATATTCACAATTTTATTTTATTACCATCATTTGTGTTGAGTTTCATTCGTATATATGTATTGACCCCCTTCTTTAAGTTAGATCTGGCAGATGCGGGATGAACTCCTACCACATGATCGCACACGAGCAATTCAAGAGGAATTGGCGGGATTCTTTCTTGACCACGTCATACATAAAGCCGGAGGATACCATGTGGAAATTTATATAGACTTTAGATGTTAGGGATTGTAAGAGATCTTATATTGTATATATGTAGCTAGTAGCGTCAGATAGATATATGAAAACTTGTTGTTCGACCAATCTCTTGGAGAAAGAGAGGTCACTCCTCTTTGTATATGTCCATGATGATCTTGTGTAATTAATGGTTCCTTCATTTGCTTACTAGCTAGCATGTCGAGTTGTCTCTATATGTATAGTAGCTAGCGTCGACCAAGCACGGAGAAAGAGAGGACACTTCTCTCTATTAGCTAGCTAACACAATATGAAACCCCTAAATTAACCCTCCAAAAACCCCCCCCCCCCCCCCCCCCCCCCCCCAAAAAAACCCAGCTCCTGCGAGCTGCTGACGCGTGGATGCCTTTTGGTCCCGGTTGGTGTTACCAACCGGAACTAAAGGTCCTCCTGCCTAGGCGCCCCGCAGCGGCCACGTGGAGCCCCTTCTGTACCGATTTGTAAGCGAACCGGGACTAAAGGTTTTGGGCTTTAGTCCCGACCTTTTTGTCCCGGTTCCAGAACCGGGACTAAAGGCCCTCTGGAACCGGGACTGATGCCCTGTTTTCTAGTAGTGAACATACGTAATTCCCTTTGTCTATCGGTATGTTACTTGCCCCAGATTCGATCGTCGGTATCTTCATACCTAGTTCAATCTCGTTACCGACAAGTCTCTTTACTCGTTCCGTAATACATCACCTCGTGACTAACTCCTTAGTCGTTTGCTTGCAAGCTTATGATGTGTATTACCGAGAGGGCCCAGAGATACCTCTCCGATACTCGGAGTGACAAATCCTAATCTCGATCTATGCCAACTCAACAAACACCTTCGGAGATACCTGTAGATCATATTTATAATCACCTAGTTACGTTGTGATGTTTGATAGCACACAAGGTATTCCTCCGGTATCCGGGAGTTGCATAATCTCATAGTCGAAGGAATATGTATTTGACATGAAGAAAGCAATAGCAATAAAACTGAACGATCATTATGCTAAGCTAACGGATGGGTCTTGCCCATCACATCATTCTCCTAATGATGTGATCTTGTTATCAAATGACAACTCATGTCCATGGTTAGGAAACCTTAACCATCTTTGATCAACGAGCTAGTCTAGTAGAGGCTCACTAGGGACAAGGTGTTTGTTTGTGTATTCACACATGTATTAAGGTTTCCCATCAATACAATTCTAGCATGAATAATAAACCTTTATCATGAATAAGGAAATATAAAATAACAACTTTATTATTGCCTCTAGGGCATATTTCCTTCAATCTCCCACTTGCACTAGAGTCAATAATCTAGTTCACATCACCATGTGAATAACACCCATAGTTCACATCACCATGTGATTAACCCCTATAGTTCACATCCCCATGTGACCAACACCCAAAGGGTTTACTAGAGTCAATAATCTAGTTCACATCGCTATGTGATTAACACCCAAAGAGTAATAAGGTGTGATCATGTTTTACTTGTGAGAGAAGTTTAGTCAACGGGTCTGTCACATTCAGATCCGTATGTATTTTCCAAATTTATATGTCTACAATGCTCTGCATGGAGCTACTCTAGCTAATTGCTCCCATGTTCAATATGTATCGATATTGAGACTTTAGAGTCATCTAGATTAGAGTCAAAGCTTGCATTGACGTAACTCTTTACGACGAACACTTTATCACCTCCATAACCGAGAAACATTTCCTTAGTCCTATTTAAGGCACCTAAGGGTAATTTTGACCGCTGTCCAGTGGTCCACTCCTGGATCACTCTTGTACCCTCTTTGCCAGATAAGTGGCAAGACACACATCAGGTGTGGTACACAGCATGGTATATCGTATAGAACCTATGGCCGAGGCATAAGGAATGACTTTCATTCTCTCTCCATCTTCTGCCGTGGTCTGGCTTTGAGCCTTACTCAACTTCACACCTTGTAATACAGGCAAGAACCCCTTCTTGGACTGAACCAATTTGAACTTCTTGAAATCTTATCAAGGTATGTGTTTTGTGAAAGTTCTAGTAAGCGTCTTGATCTATCCATATAGATCTTGATGCTCAATATGCAAGTAGCTTCACCAAGGTCTTTCATTGAAAAAATCTTATTCAAATAATGCTATCCAGAAATTCTATATCATTTCCAAACAATAATATGTCATCCACATATAATATCAGAAATTTTACAGAGCTCCCACTCACTTTCTTGTAAATAAAGGCTTCACCATAAGTATGTATAAAACCATACGCTTTGATCACCTCATCAAAGCGTATATTCCAACTCTGAGATGCTTGCACCAATCCATAGATGGATCGCCGGAGCTTGCACACTTTGTCAGCACCTTTAGGATCGACAAAACCTTCTGGTTGCATCATATACAACTATTCTTTAAGATATCCATTAAGGAAAGCAGTTTTGACGTCCATTTGCCAGATTTCATAATCATAAAATGTGGCAATTGCTAACATGATTCGGACAGACTTAAGCATCGCTACGGGTGAGAAAGTCTCATCGTAGTCAACTCCTTGAACTTGTCAAAAACATTTTGTAACAAGTCGAGCTTTGTAGATAGTGACATTACTATCAGCGTCAGTCTTCTTCTTGAAGATCCGTTTATTCTCAATGGTTTGTCGATCATCGGGCAAGTCCACCAAAGTCCACACTTTGTTCTCATACATGGATCCTATCTCAGATTTCATGGCCTCAAGCCATCTGTCGGAATCTGGGCTCATCATAGCTTCTTCATAGTTCGTAGGTTCGCCATGGTCTAGTAACATTACTTTCCAGGACAGGATTACCGTACCACTCTGGTGCGGATCATGCTCTGGTTGACCTACGAGGTTCAGTCGTAACTTGATCTGAAGTTTCATGATCATTATCATTTGCTTCCTCTCTAGTTGGTGTAGGCATCACGGGAACGGTTTTCTCTGATGTGCTACTTTCCAATTCGAGAGAAGGTACAATTACCTCATCAAGTTCTACTTTCCTCCCACTCACTTCTTTCGAGGGAAACTCCTTCTCTAGAAATGTTCCATTCTTGGCAACAAAGATCTTGCCTTCGGATATGTGGTAGAAGGTGTACCCAATTGTTTCCTTAGGGTATCCTATGAAGACGCACTTCTCCGATTTGGGTTCGAGCTTATCAGGCTGAAGCCTTTTGACATAAGTGTCGCAACCCCAAACTTTAAGAAATGATAACTTAGGTTTCTTGACAAACCATAGTTCATACGGTGTCATCTCAACGGATTTAGATGGTGCCCTATTTAACGTGAATGCAGTTGTCTCTAATGCATAACCCCAAAACGATAGTGGTAAATCGGTAAGAGACATCATAGATCGCACCATATCTAATAAAGTACGGTTACGACGTTCGGACACACCATTATGTTGTGGTGTTCCAGGTGGCATTAGTTGTGAAACTATTCCACATTGTTTTAAATGAAGGCCAAACTCGTAACTCAAATATTCGCCTCCACGATTAGATCGTAGAAACTTTATTTTCTTATTACGATAATTCTTCACTTCACTCTGAAATTCTTTGAACTTTTCAAATGTTTCAGACTTGTGTTTCACCAAGTAGATATACCCATACCTACTCAAATCATCTATGAAGGTGAGAAAATAATGATACTCGTCGCGTGCTTCAACACTCATCGGACCGCATACATTGGTATGTATTATTTCCAATAAGTCATTAGCTCACTCCATTGTTCCGGAGAACGGAGTTTTAGTCATCTTGCCCATGAGGCATGGTTTGCAAGTATCAAATGATTCATAAGCAAGTGATTCCAAAAGTCCATCTGCATGGAGTTTCTTCATGCGCTTTGCACCAATATGACCTAAACGACAGTGCCACAAGTATGTTGCACTATCATTATCAACTTTGCATCTTTTGGCATCAATATTATGAATATGTGTATCACTACGATCGAGATTCAATAAACCATTCACATTGGGTGTATGACCATAGAAGGTTTTATTCATGTAAACAGAACAACAATTATTCTCTGACTTAAATGAATAAACGTATTGCAATAAACATGATCTAATCATATTGATGACCCACAAGTATAGGGGATCAATTGTAGCTCTTTTCAATAAGTAAGAGTGTTGAACCCAAAGGGAGCAGAAGGAAATGACAAGTAGTTTTCAGTAAGGTAATGTCTGCAAGTGTTGAAACTGTAAGTAGCGAGTAGTTTGATAGCAAGATAATTTGTAACGAGCAAGTAACGAAAGTAGCAATAAGTATGCAGCAAGGTAGCCCAATCCTTTTGAGGCAAAGGACAGGCCAAAATGGTCTCTTATGATAAGCAAAGCGTTCTTGAGGGTACACGGGAATTTCATCTAGTCACTTTCATCATGTTGGTTTGATTTGTGTTCGCTACTTTGATAATTTGATATGTGGGTGGACGGGTGCTTAGGTGCTGTTCTTACTTGAACAAACCTCCTACTTATGATTAACCATCCCGCAAGCATCCGCAACTACGAGAAAAGTATTAAGAATAAATTCTAACCATGGCATTAAACTCTAGGATCCAATCGGTCCCTTACGGAATAGTGCATAAACTGGGGTTTAAGTTTCTGTCACTCTCGCAACCCACCATCTATTTACTACTCCACAATGCATTACTTTAGGCCAAAATATGGTGAAGTGTCATGTAGTCGACGTTTTCACATGACACCACTAAGGGAATCACAACATACATACCATCAAAATATCGAACACATATCAAGTTCACATGATTACTTGCAACATGATTTCTCCTGTGACCTCAAGAACAAAAGTAACTACTCACAAACAACAAACATGCTCATGATCAGAGGGGTATTAATATGCATAATGGATCTGAACATATAATCTTCCACCAAATAAACCATACAGTAATCAACTACAAGATGTAATCAACACTACTAGTCACCCCCCTAGCACCAATCTATAGTTCCGGTAACAAGATTGAATACAAGAGATGAACTAGGGTTTGAGATGAGATGGTGCTGGTGAAGATGTTGATGGAGATCACCCTCCCCAAGATGGGAGAGTTGTTGGTGATGATGATGACGATGATTTCCCCCTCCGGGAGGGAAGTTCCCCCGGCAGAATCGCTCCACCGGAGGGCAAAAGTGCTCCTGCCCAAGTTCCACCTCGAGACAGTGGCGCTCCGTCCCAAAAGTATTATTCTTATTTTTTCTAGGTCAAAACCACTTATATACCAGAAGATGGGCACCGGAGGTGGGCCGAGGAGGCCACAACCCACCAGGGCGCGCCAGGGGGGCCTGGCGCGCCCAGGTGGGTTGTGCCCACTTGGTGGCTCCCCTCTTGTACTTATTGGCTCCAATATTTCTTATATATTCCATAAAAAATCTCCGTGAAGTTTCAGCCCATTTGGAGTTGTGCAGAATAGGTGGCCTGACATAGCTTTTTTAGGTCCAGATTTCCAGCTGCCGGAATTCTCCCTCTTGGTGTGTACCTTGCAAATTATGAGAGAAAAAGGCATTAGAATTACTCCAAAAATCATTATTATGGATAAAACATTATAAATAACAGTAAAAAAACATGATGCAAAATGGACGTATCAACTCCCCCAAGCTTAGACCTCTCTTGTCCTCAAGTGAAAACCGAAATCGAGAAACATGTCCACATGCTTTGAGAGAGAGGTGTCGATAAAAACAAAATACGGACATAGAAGCATCATGTTGATTATTGTAACAGCCACAAATTTAAACATAGGACTTTTATCATAGAACTTGCATCATATACTTCCCATGAATAAGTAATAGTTCATCACACAATCGAAGTATAAAGCAAAAACTCTATTAGAAACCAACAAACTATGTTCTCAGTCAACGTTGCAACTACAATTCATCATCTTTTCAGGAAGGGTCACGTATCGGAGCTCTTAAGCAAGTCCACATACTCAACCATCATATAGTCTTTTATGATTGCTAACACTCACCTTGTACCCATGAGCAAAACGTTTCAACCGGACACATAGAAAGATAGGGGCTTATAGTTTCGCCTCCCAACTTACTCACCTCAAGGGTGATGTCAACAATAACAACTCATGCTACCTATATTCAACTGGACATATGTGCCTAGATCTTTCCTCGCCACATGATGCTTGCCAAAAGAGTAAATAAAAAAGGAATAGAAGGAAAACTTTGACTCTTTGCATAAAAGTAAATACATATAAGTAAAAGATAGGCCCTTCGCAGAGGGAAGCAGAGGTTGACATGTGCTTATTTGTTTGCATGCTCAATCCCTTAGTGCAAGAGAATGTCACGTTGTATTGCCCCTTAAGATGACAACCTTTATTATGCAGTCTGTCGCTTTTATTCTTTGCCATCCAAGTTCGTACAACGCTCAATTTTCTCTTACACTAAATGATCTTACATATTTAGAAGCAATTTTTATTGCCTTTTTGCACCAATGACAACCTACTTGAAGGATCTTGTTTAATCCATAGGTAGGTATGGTGGACACTTGAAAAAGGTTTGGGTTTAAGGGTTTTTGGATGCACAAGTAGTATCTCTACTTAGTGCGGAGTTTTTGGCTAGCAAAGATAGGGGCAAGCATCACATGTTAAAGAATCTATGACAACATGACTTCTATGTGAATATAAACATACATAAACCATTACGTTGTCTTCCTTGTCCAACGTCAACAATTTTGGCATATAATATTTTGATGAGGGCTCACAATCACAAAAGATTTCTAGGATAGTATATTTATATGTGAATCTTCCCTTCCCTTATTAATTCTTTCATGAGTTGCAACATGGACTAATGCTATGTTTGTCAATCTCTAATAAAATTTTCTTACTTATACTTTTCCTTATGTAGTGCTATCACCTACCATAGGATTAGTATATGATCTTATTGATTTACTTCCTTTCTTTTATTTGCTTCCTTACTCTTTTTCTTTCTTTCTTATTTCTTTTCTTTATTTGCAACATGAAAGTAAAGAAAGTAAAAACTCAAACTAACTTTATTAAATAACTTGCACATGATTACAATGATAGATCACTAAGCAAACTCTAAAGTAAGAAAAGGATCAAACTAAACTTTATTTCATTTAAAGCAAAAAGATCGAACTAAGATAAGTAAAAGTAAAAAAGATAGTGGGATGATACGATACCGGGGCACCTCCCCCAAGCTTGGCGGAAGCCAAGGGGAGTGCCCATACCCGACACTCAGTTCTCCTTTGGTGGTGAAGAAGACGGTGGTGGTGATGAAGAAGGTAGTTTGCCCTTTGCTTCCTTCAGCTTCGTTTCGATCTTCATCAGCCAAGCATCTTCTTCCATGTGGTTGGAGGAGCAGGAAGACATGATGCTTAGCTTGATAAATCTGACCGGAAACAGCAAGAAAAGAGAACAGAGGATTTTCTTCGCGATACGGTGGTTAACAGGTTCAGGAAGTATATTTAGAATTTTTATTTTGCAGGACAAACATATGGAAGAAAAACGGAGTACGAGAGGTGTCCCAGGTGGGCACAACCCACCTGGGCGCGCCAGCCGGGCGCACCCTGGTGTATTGTGCCCACCAGGGGACGCTTCCTGGGAGTTTCTTTATTTCCAAAATTTTGAAATATTCCAAAACTGATAAAAAATATTTTTGCAGATTTTTCGGAGTCCGTTTACTTACCGTATCACGTACCTCCTTATTTTGAAGATTCTGAAGTGTTCCGGAAGGACTCTTTTATGTGTTCTTCCGGTGTCAAAGTTTGGATAATATTACTTTCAACATTAATAGGCGTACCTGAAATATAATGCTTTATTCGTTGCCCGTTGACAACCTTCGGGTTAGTGCCTTCGAAATTATTTATTTTGATGGCACCTGACCGGTAAACCTCCTCGATGACATATGGGCCTTCCCATTTCGAGAGGAGCTTCCCTGCAAAGAATCTAAAACGAGAGTTGTACAAAAGAACATATTCTCCGACTTTAAACTCACGTTTTTGAATTCTTTTGTCATGCCATCTTTTAACTTTTTCTTTGAATAACTTTGCATTTTCATAAGCTTGGGTTCTCCATTCATCTAATGAGCTTATATCAAATAATCTCTTTTCACCAGCAAGTTTGAAGTCATAGTTGAGTTCTTTAACTGCCCAATATGCTTTATGTTCTAACTCAAGAGGTAAATGACAAGCTTTTCCATAAACCATTTTATAAGGAGACATACCCATAGGATTTTATATGCAGTTCTATAAGCCCAAAGTGCATCATCTAATTTCTTAGACCAACTCTTCCTGGACCTATTGACAGTCTTTTACAAAATTAATTTTATTTCTCTATTGCTAAGTTCAACTTGACCACTAGACTGAGGATGATAGGGTGATGCAATTCTATGGTTAACATCATACTTAGCAAGCATCTTATGGAAAGCACCATGAATAAAGTGTGAACCACCATCAGTCATTAAATATCTAGGGACTCCAAACCTTGGGAAAATAACTTCCTTAAGCATTTTAATAGAGGTGTTGTGATCAGCACTACTAGTTGGAATAGCTTCTACCCATTTAGTAACATAATCAACAGCAAACAAAATATGTGTATACCCATTAGAGGAAGGAAAAGGTCCCATGTAATCAAATGCCCAAATATCAAATGGTTCAACAGCAAGAGAATAGTTCATAGGCATTTCTTGACACTTACCGATATTACCTATTCTTTGGCATTCATCACAAGATGAGACATACTTACGAGCATCCTTGAAGAGAGTAGGCCAATAAAATCCAGACTGCAATACCTTGTGAGCAGTTCTATCTCCAGCATGATGCCCTCCATAATCTTCGGAGTGACATTTTCGTATGATTTGTCCCTGTTCATGCTCAGGTACACAACGTCTAATAATACCATCTACCCCTTCTTTATAAAGATGTAGGTCATCCCAAAAGTAATGTCTTAAATCATATAAGAATTTTTTTCTTTTGTTGGTAAGTAAAGCTAGGTGGTAAATATTTAGCAACAATGTAATTAGCATAGTCAGCATACCAAGGAGTCCCATTAGCAACATTTATTGCAGCTAACTGCTCATCAGGAAAACTATCATCAATAGGAAGTGAGTCATCAAGCACATTTTCAAGCCTAGACAAGTTATCAGCTATGGGGTTCTCAGCTCCTTTTCTATCAATAATATGCAAATCAAATTCTTGTAGCAAGAGAACCCAACGAATAAGTCTAGGTTTAGCATCTTTATTTTCCATAAGATATTTAATAGCAGCATGGTCTGTGTGAACAGTTACTTTAGAATCAACAATATAAGGTCTAAACTTATCACAAGCAAACACCACTGCTAAGAATTCTTTTTCAGTAGTAGCATAATTTCTTTGAGCACTGTCTAGAGTTTTACTAGCATAAGGAATAACATTCAATTTCTTATCAACTCTTTGTCCTAGAACAGCACCAATAGCATAATCACTAGCATCACACATAATTTCAAAAGGCAAGTTCCAATCAGGTGGTTGAACTATGGGTGCAGTGATTAAAGCTTTCTTGAGTGTTTCAAAGGCTTCAAGACAATCATCATCAAAGACAAAAGGAATATCCTTTTGCAAAAGATTAGTGAGAGGCCTAGAAATTTTAGAAAAGTCTTTGATAAATCTCCTATAGAAACTAGCATGACCTAAGAAACTACGAATACATTTGATGTCCTTGGGACATGGCATTTTCTCAATTGCATCAACTTTAGCTTGGTCCACTTCAATACCTTTTTCAGAAATTTTATGACCCAAGACAATGCCTTCATTAACCATAAAGTGACACTTCTCCCAATTCAAGACAAGATTTGTTTGTTCACATCTCTGCAAAACTCGATCAAGATTGCTTAAACAATCATCAAAAGACTTCCCATAAACAGAGAAGTCATCCATGAAAACCTCAACAATCTTTTCACAAAAGTCAGAGAATATAGCCATCATGCATCTTTGAAAGGTAGCCGGTGCATTACATAAACCAAAAGGCATACGTCTATATGCATAGGTTCCAAAAGGACAAGTAAAAGTAGTCTTTTCTTAATGAGGTTGAGAAACATGTATTTGTGAAAAGCCAGAGTATCCATCAAGGAAGCAAAAGTGTGTGTGCTTAGATAATCGTTCAAGCATTTGATCAATAAAAGGCAAAGGGTAATGATCTTTTCTAGTAGCTTTATTTACTTTTCTGAAATCAATTACCATTCTGTAGCCTGTAACAATTCTTTGTGGAATAAGTTCATTCTTATCATTAGGAACAACAGTAATACCTCCTTTCTTAGGGACACAATGAACAAGACTTATCCATCTACTATCAGCTATAGGATAGATTATACCTGCTTCCAGAAGTTTTAATATTTCTGTTCTTACCACTTCTTTCATCTTCGGATTTAACCAACGTTGGTGATC
The DNA here is from genome assembly GCA_036873465.1 of Thinopyrum obtusiflorum. NCBI lineage: Eukaryota > Viridiplantae > Streptophyta > Magnoliopsida > Poales > Poaceae > Thinopyrum > Thinopyrum obtusiflorum. The sequence continues at coordinate 42,833 of JAAAWM010011919.1, read as the reverse complement.
AACAACTGGTTTAGCATCAGGTTCCATATTAATTTTGTGCTGACATAGAGTGGGTTTAATGCCCTTTAAATCATCAAGAGTATATCCAATAGCAGCTCGGTACTTCCTTAGAACTTTCAATAATCTTTCTTCTTCATGTTCTGAAAGGTTAGCACTGATAATAACAGGATATATCTTCTTTTCATCAAGATAAGCATATTTCAAAGTGTCTGGCAATTGTTTTAATTCAAACACAGGATCGCCCTTAGGTGGACGAGGACCTCCTAGAGTTTCAATGGGAAAATTGTGTTTAAGCAGAGGACGTTGTTCAAAGAAAATATTATCTATTTCATTTCTTTCATATTGTTCTAAAGGATCAGTAGGTGGCACAACAATAGAAGCAAGACCAGTTAATTCATCCTTACTAGGCAATTCTTTTTCATGATGGTTTCTACTAAACTTGGAAAAATTAAATTCATGAGACTCATCACCAAAGCTAACACCCACAGTTTGTTTCTGACAATCTATCCTAGCATTAACTGTGTTCAAGAAAGGTCTACCAAAAATAATGGGACAAAAGTCATCTTGCGGGGTACCAAGAACAAGAAAATCAGTAGGATATTTTATTTTCCCACACAAGACTTCAACATCTCTAATAATCCCACACGATGATATGGTGTCTCTATTAGCAAGTTTAATAGTAACATCTATGTTTTCTAACTATGTAGGTGATATGTCTTTTCTAATCTCTTGATATAACTTGTAAGGAATAGCACTTACACTAGCACCCACTGGTACGCGTCGGTCCTAAACAAACGGTTTTTAACCCCTTTCCGCGACGGCATTTGGAACCGTCGCCAAGTGAGTGTGGGCGATAGGGGGGTCCTTCCCACACGACTCAGAAACCATCGGGGATATGCCCTCCTGGCACACACACTCGGCAAAATGAGGTCGTGTGCGACCGGCGAGCGCTCAAATACGGAAATACGTACAGTAGAGCTCAAAAAATACAATTATACGGCGAAATTGTTTCCGGTCGCAAGTACATCCCACACAGTCAGTCCCCGCTAAACGTTTTTGTTCGTATGTACATCCCACACAGTCGCTCCAAGGAAAACATTTCCGTTCACAGGTACATCACACACAATTTTTCCCGTTAAATCGTTTGTGATAGCGTTGCCATTGCACACGATATTAATAATTTTATCGTTTGCATTATTGAATGCATCACACACGATGCGTAGAAGAAACTGTGTGGCAAAGGCTGTCCATCACACACACTTTTTATGTGGTAAACATTTGCGCAAGGTGGCCTAACACAAACAGATTTCAAGAGAAAGTCATGTGTGCAGTGGAGATTGATCGCACACGTAGTGGATCCTAGAAACCTGATCTCCACGTATATCGCAGACGTTTCGCTTTGGCAAACCATGTGCAGTGTAATCCCTAATTAATCCCTAATTTAAAAATCACATGTTTTGAATTTGAAAGTAGGCAATCACTTATTTCATATCCAACCATGTTTATTACAAATATAGGTTCAACCACGAATCTATAATTCGATGCACAAGTACATATACTGAAGAACTACAGAAGCACCAAGTAAAGAATGATGAACCACAGTTGTACTAAAGACTGTAAAGAGAGAGGCGAAAGACATTCTGGTTGCTGGAGAAGGTGAAGCGGAATGCCCAATTGTGCCCTCCTCCATGCGTAATGCGCGCACGACTCTAGGCCAACCCCTTGTGATGGCTGCCCGTCCATCCTTCACTGCCTTCATTAGGACTTCTCGATGCTCATTGTAGTCTGGATGAAATACTTTAACCTTCATTGCGTGTCCACAAATCATGTACTTTGCGAGGTAATCTTGAGTGAACTGCTTCGGGAACCACTTGGAACAAAAAAGATTCAGACATTGTTGTCTAACAACTCATTATGGGCAGTAAAAAGAGAAGGCTGCAGAGTTTGTAGTTACCATCCTACAGCTCACTGTTGTGTTGGATAGAGCATAAACAAATAATTTGCTTGCCACCATTCATATCTTTTTGCTAATAATCCTTATCAGTTTCCTCACTTGATGCTTGTTCATCAATATCTCATTACCCCATACGCAAAAAGGGTCGATGCGTGGATCCTTGCCAAGGGCATATGTACCTACAAGCAACAAGTCAATATTAGAAGCTAACTAGTGTTCAGGCCTGGATCTATATGCACTACATTATGGAACGACAAGGGGAGTACAAGCCGAGGGATGAAGCTAACCTCGGCGGAAAATGGTGGCCACTCCCGTTGTTGTCCTGCATAAGTAGTGGAAAGGCATGATAAGTACAGCAATCTTAACATCAAACAAATATAGCAAAGGAAAACAACATCATCTCCAAATGATAGCTTGAATGTGTTGGTTTTAGCATGCTGTTAAAGCAGATATAAAATGGAAGGGCGGATGTTACCGACAGCAGGCTTAACAGCCATCAAATATTGCAATTCAAACTGGTATTGTTGAAAATGAATAGAACATAGGTAATGCTTAAACATCACACTGGATAAATGTGTAAAACTAAAATAAAGGGCATGTGTTAAGTACACCAGGAATAACTGGAACCAAATATAGCCGTTCAAACTGGTATTGATGTAGTCGAGCGGCACAGTTCCGACTTGCACATAATGAACAACACATTGTGAATGACTGAAATAAACAAGGCATAAATGACCAGTATAACAACCAAATATAGCCATTGAAAACTAGACAGAGTCTCACTGCAACCAACCTAACAAGCAAATACAGATAAACATGGCATATGCTTGAAAACTGGACAAATGCTCACTGCAACCAACCTAACAAGCAGATAAAGATAAACAAGGCATCTGCTTGATAACTGGACAAATGCTAAAAAAAAGCAACCTAACAACCAAATACAGATAAACAAGGCATCTGCTTGATAACTGGACAAATGCTGAAAAAAGCAACCTAACAACCAAATACAGATAAACAAGGCATCTGCTTGATAACTGGACAAATACTCACTGCAACCAAACTAAGAACCAAATACACATAAACAAGGCATCTGCTCGATAACTGAAAAAATGCTCACTCCAACCAACCTAACAACCAAATACAGATAAACAAGGCATCTACTCACTATAAACAACCAAATATAGCCATTCGTGAAACTGAAGTGGACAATTCATACTTAAACATCACATAGACCTATTAAACAATACATTTTTGCATAACTGAAATAATTAAACACGGCACAAAGCACCGCACGACAAATGCTACTACAAGAAAGGGTATGGGTTGGCAAGCTAGAAAAGGTAAGATTTGCTGATAGAATGTTGCCTCACATTTCATGGACAGGATCCTTCCAGTTGGAAGAGCACAGACCCATGGTGCGCTCTCTGATGTCACAGAAGGGCTGTTTCACCTTGGAAGAACCTTCATGGGTGCCCTCCTCGTGGTCGTGGTCGTGGTCGATGAGATCTGACTTGGCAATTGAGGATCCCAAGCCGCCACTGTAGAATGTGTCCTTCAGAAGTGACAGAATGGGCTCGATGGCGTATAAAGCTCGCAAATCCTTGACCACTTGGCGAAGGAGATCAGCGGGAGGGCCATCGAAGAGATGGACGGCGGTTGAACCAAAGGGGTTGGGGATGGACCACTTAACCTATGACATGGCCCGCGTGAAGCCGTCGGTGTGGACGAGCTTGATGTCGTAGCCAGCTTTCCCGAGATACAGTAATACGCTAGCCCGCTGACATGAAGCCTTCGGCATGGCAACATAGTCAACATCTTCGCCGGCTTCCGTGGCGACGTATTGCTCCGGGATTGACAGGTCGGGGCGAACGGCGGCCACCTCGTCAACGTCCGCCGGAGAGGCCATGATAAACCTCTTCTTGGCCGAACGCTCGTCGGGCTCCCCGGGATACGTGGTTGAGCTTAGGATGCGACATTCTGGAGCAGGGGATGTGGATCTAGCGGGGAGGGACACCGCAGGCCTCATCTAAAAACTCAGGGGAGTGGGGCGACGGTATGGCAATCGTTGGGTAACCTGAACTTTATTATCTAAGCTAGGAGGAACGGGCAGACCGGCAGGGTTGGCGGCGGCGGCCGCGAGCTAGGGTTCGAGGGGGGGAGGGGCCCCCCCCCCCCCCCCCCCCCCCCCCCCCCCCCCCCCCCGGGACTGTGGAGGGGGGTGGTGTTTGAGGATACGCCGCGGCTACTGAAAATTTTAGTAATGGTGGGTGGAGATGGTGGTGTACTAGGAAGGGCGACGGTTCAAATGCCTCGGCTACTGCAATTTTACTATAAGGTCGGTGCTGGAGGAGTGTGGGCGACGGTTGAAGTACGGCGGCTACTAAAATTTGGGTACCCCCCCCCCCCCCCCCCCCCCCCCCCCCCCCCCCCCCCCCCCCCCCCCCCCCCCCCCCCCCCCCCCCCCCCCCCCCCCCCCCCCCCCCCCCCCCCCCCCCCCCCCCCCCCCCCCCCCCCCCCCCCCCCCCCCCCCCCCCCCCCCCCCCCCCCCCCCCCCCCCCCCCCCCCCCCCCCCCCCCCCCCCCCCCCCCCCCCCCCCCCCCCCCCCCCCCCCCCCCCCCCCCCCCCCCCCCCCCCCCCCCCCCCCCCCCCCCCCCCCCCCCCCCCCCCCCCCCCCCCCCCCCCCCCCCCCCCCCCCCCCCCCCCCCCCCCCCCCCCCCCCCCCCCCCCCCCCCCCCCCCCCCCCCCCCCCCCCCCCCCCCCCCCCCCCCCCCCCCCCCCCCCCCCCCCCCCCCCCCCCCCCCCCCCCCCCCCCCCCCCCCCCCCCCCCCCCCCCCCCCCCCCCCCCCCCCCCCCCCCCCCCCCCCCCCCCCCCCCCCCCCCCCCCCCCCCCCCCCCCCCCCCCCCCCCCCCCCCCCCCCCCCCCCCCCCCCCCCCCCCCCCCCCCCCCCCCCCCCCCCCCCCCCCCCCCCCCCCCCCCCCCCCCCCCCCCCCCCCCCCCCCCCCCCCCCCCCCCCCCCCCCCCCCCCCCCCCCCCCCCCCCCCCCCCCCCCCCCCCCCCCCCCCCCCCCCCCCCCCCCCCCCCCCCCCCCCCCCCCCCCCCCCCCCCCCCCCCCCCCCCCCCCCCCCCCCCCCCCCCCCCCCCCCCCCCCCCCCCCCCCCCCCCCCCCCCGGCCCAAAATGATGTACGTTGGGAAGGGGTGATGTGTGTTTTCAATATAGAATAATGTACAATTTAGATGTGGTGCCTACCTCTCGATATAGACAACAACCATAAGGCAAGGTAGTTAAGGACGAGATACGTATGAAGGGTTTGATATAGGTCGAACCCAGCAATCCGAGCATCTGGGAGGGAATCCTGACAACGCATGAGCTCGAGCTTTGGTTGGCCGACATTTGACGGTGACCGGCCCTAACACGAACTAGGAGGAATCCATTCATGGCCAACACATACCCCTCATTATCGGTCAAAGGGATGATATATATACACTCGGGGAGCCCACAGATAACCGTGTCGTCACAAAAAACCGCACAAGGGAGACGTGGTCGATTAGAAGACCCCGTATACACTGCATGCGGCCCGAAAATATGTATGAGTACGATGGTGTATGATGTGTTTAAATCCCAAATGCACAACTTCGATGGGCCACGCCAACTACATTACAAACCGAACATCGTACCTGACTCCAAGCCTGGTTCAATACCTATGATGTCAGTTTCCCAACTTCGAGGCGGCGGCGGGGGGGGGGGCCCCCCCCCGGGGGGTCTTCCCACGCATGCGCTCAAATTTTATTTTTTCTAGCACGGGACACATCTATATATATCTATACATCTATACACCTATATAGTGTCTGAATAACTTTGAAAGTTGCTCGTTGGATGAAGCCAATCCGACGGTACAGAGATGGCAAATCCAAGCACTACTGGCCGTTGGATATCATCTACATTCCACCAGATTCTGCCACATGTACAATCTAGAAGACTCCATGGTTGAACTTAAGCATAATGTACAAACCTCAAAACACAAGCACTTCTCCTTTGTTCTCTAGAATCTTCCATATCTTAATTGCCCAAACCTTTTTTTCTAAATGAATTGTCACTTTTTGTTTTTACCTTTACAATGCACAATTCCATGAATCTTAAAATAGTTTTTTTATAAAACTAATTGATTTTGGATGAGATGAACTATAAGAATTAAACGAACATCTACATCATGCATATCTGGGAGAAGAGGCGGGAAACCGATGAGAGGAGTGGCGAGAAACGGTAGCCTGTTTTGAATGAAAATCTAGTAGAGAAGGAAGCGTGAGCTACACGACGCATGCGCACAGTGCTTACCCATGTACTGCATGTGCTGTCGAAAGGGCTCAGGGTTGCCGTTCGATCTGGGAGCATCCACTGGTGCACACGTACGATCCGTTGGGTTTGGGTTCTGGCCAGTCAGAACGCACGACTCAGATCGGGCGCGCAGCGGGGGGGGGGTGGGGATATCATACGGAAACCAACATTCGGTGGAAACCGGTGAAAACCACGAGAAAAAGATGTTTTGAAGTTTCAAAAAAAATTCAAAAAAATGCGGGATGTTAAGAGGATGATGTTTTATTGCCACACAAAATTTCAAGTTGAAACACATTACGAGATGTGAGCTATGAAAAAGAAAAAATCAGTGTTGAATAGTGCCGAATAGTAATGTCACTATTCAGGGCGGAATTTGTCTTTTTCATAGCTCACATCTCGTAATGTTTTTCAACTTGAAATTTTGTGTCGCAATAAAACATCACCTTCTTAACTTCCCACATTTTTTTTCCAGATTTTTATGAAACTTTAAAATATGGTTTCCACGAAGTTTTCATTGAATATCGGCTTTCGTGAGTGAACCGTGTGCTATTTGAAAACATTTCGTGAGAATAATCTCGGTTTCTAAATCCCCGTAAATCCAAAACTAAGCTGAAAATCGTGAAACCTGCCATGGTGTCACGACATGGCACTTATATGTCGAGGATTTTTTTTGGTCCATTGTGGCGCAAGTTTTATTACAAGCCTCTTACAAACCGGAGCTTCTCTCAAAGAAGCCTCGTGGTTCCGATAGGGAAACGTGTCCCCCTTGTGGGCGAACCCCCCCCCCCCCCCCCCCCCCCCCCCCCCCCCCCCCCCCCCCCCCCCCCCCCCCCCCCCCCCCCCCCCCCCCCCCCCCCCCCCCCCCCCCCCCCCCCCCCCCCCCCCCCCCCCCCCCCCCCCCCCCCCCCCCCCCCCCCCCCCCCCCCCCCCCCCCCCCCCCCCCCCCCCCCCCCCCCCCCCCCCCCCCCCCCCCCCCCCCCCCCCCCCCCCCCCCCCCCCCCCCCCCCCCCCCCCCCCCCCCCCCCCCCCCCCCCTACAAACCTCTTACAAAAACTGGAGCTTCTCTCAAAGAAGCCTCGTGGTTCTGATAGGGAAACGTGTTCCCCTTGTGGGCGAAACGTAATCACTGCCTCTTTTCTCCTTGTATTTTCTTCCACGGGCAACATGGAACGACAGGATATCCGTGCTGAAATTTAAACTTATTCAGGGTTCGTTTGGCCTTTTTATACACTAATTGAGTTTCCTAGGCATTTAATGTCCATAATTCAAATCTGAACTACAAATACATGCTCCAGTTCACCAAAATGGCTAGAAAAATTATACATGTGTCCTTGGGTGCATGTTTAGGTCTCATGCCAGGAATGAGAACGAATTACAACCATACCGGTGTCCTGGCTCGTCCTCAAACATTTTGAAACTCGGTTTTTAAGTCCCCATAAATCCTAAACTCACCAGAAAGTCATCAAAGGTGGCATGGTGTCACGTCATGGCACATATATGTCGTGGTAAAAACATTGTCCAATTTGGGCCAAGCTTTATTACAAACCTCTTACAAACCGGAGCCTGTCACAAGAACCCTCGTGGTTTCGATAGGGAAACATGTCCCCTTGTGGGCCAAACGATAATCACTTCCTCTTCTAGCCTCGTATTTTCTTCTACACGCGACACGGAACAACTGGAGATTCGCGCTGAACTTTGAAATTATTCAGGGTTTGTTTGACCTTTTTTATTCATTAATTGAGTTTTCTAGGCATTTAATGTCCATCATTCAAGTCCGAACTACAAATACATGCTCCAGTGCACCAAAATGGCTAGAAAAAACGTACATGTTTCCTTGGGGTGGAACGAATGGGAACGAATTCAACCGTCTCGCCGTCCTGGCTTGTCCACAAACATTGTGAATCTCGGTTTTTCAATGTCTGTAAGTCCAAAACTCACCAGGAAATCATGAAACTTGGCATGGTGTCACTACATGGTACATATAATTGTCCAATTTGGGCGAAGCTATATTACAAGCCTTTTACAAACCGGAGCCTGTCGCAACCCTAGTGGTTCCGGTAGGGAAACATGCCCCTCTTGTGGGCGAAACGATAATCGCTGCCTCTTCTCGCCTTGAACTTTGTTTTCTACATGCAACATAGAATAACAAGAGTGTCGGGCTGAAATTTGAAACTGTTCAGGGTTCGTTTGGCCATTGTATATATATTACTAATTACTAAGTTTTCTATGTATTTAATGTAGTCCATAATTCAAATTTGAACTACAACCACATGCTCCAGTGAAGCAAAATGGGTGGGGAATCGTACATGTGTCATTGGGTGCATGTTTAGGTCTCGTTTAAGGAATGAGAATGAATTACAAACTTGTCATCGTCCTGAAACAATGAGAATCTCGGTTTTTAAATCCCAGTGAATCAAAAAGTCACCCAAAAAACATGAAACATGGCATGGTTTCTTGACATGGCACATATATGCCATGGTAAAAAAATCGTCCAGTTTGAGAAGAGGCGCACACATTAGTAGCCAACGAAGTCCTTTTTGAAACAAAAAGCTGAAACGTTAATATCGCAAACGGTTGTATTATATTTACCTTGTCAAAATTTAACCATACTCGGTGGCGTGTGTGCAGCTGTTTGATTAGATGGGACGAACGTGAGAAGTCCGCCGTGCAGGCTCGACGGGACGCATGCGAGCAGTCCGCCGCGTAGGCTCGACAGGACGCGTGCATCCTGTCCACCTCGCAGGCTCGACGGGACACGTGCGAGTAGCAAGGCCGCCCATGCTCACCGGGAAGCGAGCTCTTTGACCTCCATGCACCAGCCGCCGCCCGCCTCGCTCACAACTTCTCCATTAATGGGTTAATTAAAGCACCTGGACGGAGGGTGTTTGCTTGTGATCCCATGGCAACATTTGCTTTGTTCATGTTTTCAACTCGTATTCCGCCCTAATTTAAATTGCCACATAGGGCAACGGATAATACGACCACAAATAAAATGGCAACGGATAATACGACGACAAATTTACAATGGCGCAGATAATAATTGTCTTACATATTCCAAATAATTTAAAATGCCACATGCGGCAAAGCCCGAAAGACATGGGGGCAAGAGAAGAAGGAAATTGCAGACAACGATCTGGGTCGCTACTGTCTCTACTCGTTGATGGATCGCCGGGCGGCGAAATCCTCCAGCTCCTTCTTCAATTCCTCACGACTTTGCTTGAAAGCAGCCACAGATTCCTCCACCTCCTGCTCGCGCTCGATCCGAAGCTTCCTCAAGCCACCCATCAGTTCCTCGACGACCGCTTTCAGCGTCATCTCCGAGGCACTGCTCTGCTCATGCAGCATCTTCCAGCCGGCGGCCTCCTCCTCCTTCTCGGTGACCAACTTGAGGAGCTTCGCATTGTCACCCATGAGTTGCTCGACGAGGCCGGTCGCCTTGTCAACCGAGGCATCACTGATCTTGAGCAGCTTCATCAAGCCGTCGACCAGCTCCTGCTGCGTAGTGAAACCAGCGAGAATGTCATCATCGCCGGCGAAGGACTTCAGGAACGCCGGCTCGCCGCGATGGCCGACGCCGCGAATGCGCTTGTGAGAGCCCTCGCGTGCCCATGAGAGCTCGTTCGAGGGCTCCGCGGCGCGCCGGGACATCTCTGCTGCGACTGCGGCTTCGCGGCGGGACCTCTCTAGTGCTTCCGCGGCCTTGGTCTTTGCTGCCTGGTTATATGTCCACCCTAAACTCCTCCTACCAGCCATGGCCGAACGACTTGACAGAAAAAACCAGTTTTGTGGGTGATGAGGAGAGAAACTATGAAGTAATTTCCAAGTGGGTAGTTTTTATTGTTGGGGAACGTAGTAATTTCAAAAAAAATCCTACGCACACATAGGATCATGGTGATGCATAGCAACGAGAGGGGAGAGTGTGTCCACGTACCCTCATAGACCGAAAGCGGAAGCGTTAGCACAACGTGGTTGATGTAGTCGTACGTCTTCACGATCCGATCGATCCAAGTACCGAACGCACGGCACCTCCGAGTTCAGCACACGTTCAGCTTGATGACGTCCCGCGAGCTCCGATCCAGCAAAGCTTCACCGGAGAGTTTTGTCAGCACGACGGCGTGATGACGGTGATGATGATGCTACCGACGCAGGGCTTCGCCTAAGCACCGCTACGATATGATCGAGGTGGATTATGGTGGAGGGGGGCACCGCACACGGCTTGGAACAATCAACTTGTGTGTTCTAGGGTGCCCCCCTGCCCCCGTATATAAAGGAGAAAGGGGGGACGCCGGCCGGCCCCTGTAGGGCGCGCCAGGAGGAGGAGTCCTCCTCCTAGTAGGAGTAGGACTCCCCTTTCCTACTCCTACTAGGAGGAGGAAAGGAAGGAGGAGAAGGAGAAGGAAGGAGAAGGAGGAAAAGGAGGAAAGGGGGGCCGGCCCCCTAGTCCAATTCGGTTTGGGCAAGGGGGGCCGCGCGCCCTGCCTCCTCTCTTCCACCACTTGGCCCATGAGGCCCATTACTTCTTCCTCGTATTCCCGTAACTCTCCGGTACCCCGAAAAATACCCGAATCACTCGGAACCTTTCCGATGTCCGAATATAGTCGTCCAATATATCGATCTTTACGTCTCGACCATTTCGAGACTCCTCGTCATGTCTCCGATCTCATCCGGGACTCCGACCTACCTTCGGTACATCAAATCACATAAACTCATAATACCGGTCGTCACAGAACTTTAAGCGTGCGGACCCTACGGGTTCGAGAACTATGTAGACATGACCGAGACATGTCTCTGGTCAATAACCAATAGCGGAACCTGGATGCTCATATTGGTTCCTACATATTCTACGAAGATCTTTATCGGTCAAACCGCATAACCAGATACGTTGTTCCCTTTGTCATCGGTATGTTACTTGCCCGAGATTCGATCATCGGTATCTTAATACTTAGCTCAATCTCGTTACCGGCAAGTCTCTTTACTCGTTCTGTAATGCATCATCCCGTAACTAACTCATTAGTCACATTGCTTGCAAGGCTTATTATGATGTGCATTACCGAGAGGGCCCAGAGATACCTCTCCGACAATCGGAGTGACAAATCCTAATCTCGATCTATGCCAACTCAATAAGTACCATCGGAGACACCTGTAGAGCACCTTTATAATCACCCAGTTACGTTGTGACGTTTGGTAGCACACAAAGTGTTCCTCCGGTATTCGGGAGTTGCATAATCTCATAGTCATAGGAACATGTATAAGTCATGAAGAAAGCAATAGCAACATACTATGCGATCAAGTGCTAAGCTAACGGAATGGGTCAAGTCAATCACATCATTCTCTAATGATGTGATCCCGTTAATCAAATGACAACTCATGTCTATGGCTAGGAAACTCAACCATCTTTGATCAATGAGCTAGTCAAGTAGAGGCATACTAGTGACACTATGTTTGTCTATGTATTCACACATGTATTATGTTTCCGGTTAATACAATTCTAGCATGAATAATAAACATTTATCATAAAATAAATAAATAAATAATGACTTTATTATTGCCTCTAGGGCATATTTCCTTCAGTCTCCCACTTGCACTAGAGTCAATAATCTAGTTCACATGTCATGTGATTTAACACCAATAGTTCACATCTTTATGTGATTAGTTCACATCTCCATGTGACTAACACCCAAAAGTTTTGCTAGAGTCAATAATCTAGTTCACATCGCTATGTGATTAAAACCCAAAGAGTGATCATGTTTTGCTTGTGAGAGAAGTTTAGTCTACGGGTCTGTCATATTCAGATCCGTATGTATTTTGCAAATTTCTATGTCAACAATGCTCTGCACGGAACTATTCTAGCTAATTGCTCCCACTTTCAATATGTATCCAGATTGAGACTTAGAGTCATCTGGATCAGTGTCAAAACTTGCATCGACGTAACCCTTTACGATGAACCTTTTGTCACCTCCATAATCGAGAAACATATCCTTATTCCACTAAGGATAATTTTTGACCGCTGTCCAGTGATCTACTTCTAGATCACTATTGTACTCCCTTGCAAAAATTAGTGTAGGGTATACAATAGATTTGGTACACAACATGGCATACTTTATAGAACCTATGGCTGAGGCATAGGGAATGACTTTCATTTTCTCTCTATTTTCTGCCGTGGTCGGGCTTTGAGTCTTACTCAACTTCACACCTTGTAACACAGGCAAAAACTCTTTCTTTGACTGTTCCATTTTGAACTACTTCAAAATCTTGTCAAGGTATGTACTCATTGAAAAAACTTATCAAGTGTCTTGATCTATCTCTATAGATCTTGATGCTCAATATGTAAGCAGCTTCACCAAGGTCTTTCTTTGAAAAACTACTTTCAAATAATCCTTTATACTTTCCAGAAAATTCTATATTATTTCTGATCAACAATATGTCATTCACATATATTTATCAGAAATGCTGTAGTGCTCCCACTCACTTTCTTGTAAATACAGGCTTCACCGCAAGTCTGTATAAAACTATATGCTTTGATCAACTCATCAAAGCATATATTCCAACTCTGAGATGCTTGCACCAGTCCATAGATGGATCGCTGGGGCTTGCACATTTTGTTAGCACCTTTAGGATCGACAAAACCTTCTGGTTGCACCATATACAACTCTTCTTTAAGAAATCCATTAAGGAATGTAGTTTTTGACATCCATTTGCCAGATTTCATAAAATGTGGCAATTTGCTAACATGATTCAGACAGACTTAAGCATCGCTTCGAGTGAGAAAATCTCATCGTAGTTAACACCTTGAACTTTGTCAAAAACCTTTTTCGACAAGTCTAGCTTTGTAGATAGTAACACTACTATCAGCGTCCGTCTTCCTCTTGAAGATCCATTTATTTTCTATGGCTTGCCGATCATCGGGCAAGTCAACCAAAGTCCACACTTTGTTCTCATACATGGATCCCATCTCAGATTTCATGGCCTCAAGCCATTTTGCGGAATCTGGGCTCATCATCGCTTCCTCATAGTTCGTAGGTTCATCATGGTCAAGTAACATGACCTCCAGAACAGGATTACCGTACCACTCTGGTGCGGATCTTATTCTGGTTGACCTACGAGGTTCGGTAGTAACTTGATCTGAAGTTACATGATCATCATCATTAGCTTCCTCACTAATTGGTGTAGGAGTCACAGGAACAGATTTCTGTGATAAACTACTTTCCAATGAGGGAGTAGGTACAGTTACCTCATCAAGTTCTACTTTCCTCCCACTCACTTCTTTCGAGAGAAACTCCTTCTCCAGAAAGGATCCATTCTCAGCAACGAATTTGCCTTCGGATCTGTGATAGAAGGTGTACCCAACAATTTCGTTTGGGTGTCCTATGAAGATGCACTTCTCCGATTTGGGTTCGAGCTTATCAGGTTGAAACTTTTTCACATAAGCATCGCCGCCCCAAACTTTAAGAAACGACAGCTTAGGTTTCTTGCTAAACCACAGTTCATACGGTGTTGTCTCAACGGATTTATATGGTGCCCTTTTTAACGTGAATGCAGCTGTCTCTAATGCATAACCCCAAAATGATAGTGGTAAATCGGTAAGAGACATCATAGATTGCACCATATCTAATAACGGTTATGATGTTCAGACACACCATTACGCTGTGGTGTTCCAGGTGGCATGAGTTTGTGAAACTATTCCACATTGTTTTAATTGAAGGCCAAACTCGTAACTCAAATATTCGTCTCCGCGATCAAATCGTAGAAAACTTTATTTTCTTGTTACGATGATTTTCCACTTCACTCTGAAATTCTTTGAACTTTTCAAATGTTTCAGACTTATGTTTAATCAAGTAGATATACCCATATCTGCTCAAATCATCTGTGAAGGTGAGAAAATAATGATACCCGCCGCGAGCTTCAACACTTATCGGACCGTATACATCAATATGTATTATTTCCAATAATTCGGTTGCTCGCTCCATTGTTCCGGAGAACGGAGTCTTAGTCATCTTGCCCATGAGGCATGGTTCGCAAGCATCAGGTGATTCATAATCAAGTGATTCCAAAAGCCCATCATCATGGAGTTTCTTCATGCGCTTTACACCAATATGACCGAAACGGCAGTGCCACAAATAAGTTGCACTATCATTATTAACTTTGCATCTTTTGGCTTCAATATTATGAATATGTGTGTCACTACGATCGAGATCCAACAAACTATTTTCATTGGGTGTATGACCATCGAAGGTTTTATTCATGTAAACAGAACAACAATTATTCTCTGACTTTAAATGAATAACCGTATTGCAATAAACATGATCAAATCATATTCATGCTCAACGCAAACACCAAATAACATTTATTTAGGTTCAACACTAATCCCGAAAGTATAGGGAGTATGTGATGATGATCATATCAATCTTGGAACTACTTCCAACACACATCGTCACTTCACCCTTAACTAGTCTCTGTTCATTCTGCAACTCCCATTTCGAGTTACTAATCTTTTAGCAACTGAACTAGTATCAAATACTAAGGGGTTGCCATAAACACTAGTAAAATACACATCAATAACATGTATATCAAATATACCTTTGTTCACTTTGCCATCCTTCTTATCCGCCAAATACTTGGGGCAGTTCCGCTTCCAGTGACCAGTGCCTTTGTAGTAGAAGCACTTAGTCTCAGGCTTAGGTCCAGACTTGGGCTTCTTCACTTGAGCAGCAACTTGCTTGCCGTTCTCCTTGAAGTTCCCCTTCTTCCCTTTGCCTTTTTCTTGAAACTAGTGGTCTTGTCAACCATCAAACCTTAATGCTTTTCTTGATTTCTACCTTCGTCGATTTCAGCATCACGAAGAGCTTGAGAATCGTTTCCGTTATCCCTTGCATATTATAGTTCATCACGAAGTTCTAGTAACTTGGTGATAGTGACTAGAGAACTCTGTCAATCACTATCTTATCTGGAAGATTAACTCCCACTTGATTCAAGTGATTGTAGTACTCAGACATTCTGAGCACATGCTCACTAGCTGAGCTATTCTCCTCCATCTTGTAGGCAAAGTACTTGTCAAAGGTCTCATACCTTTCGACATGGGCATCAGTCTGAAATACTAATTTCAACTCTTGGAACATCTCATATGCTCCGTGGTGTTCAAAACATTTTTGAAGTCCCGGTTCTAAGCCGTAAAGCATGGTGCACTAAACTATCAAGTAGTCATCATACCGAGCTTGTCAAACGTTCATAACGTCTGCATCTGCTCCTGCAATAGGTCTGTCACCAGCGGTGCATCAAAGACATAATTCTTCTGTGCAGCAATGAGGATAATCCTCAGATCACGGACCAAGTCCGCATCATTGCTACTAACATCTTTCAACATAGTTTTTCTCTAGGAACATATCAAAATAAACGGGGAGCAACATCGCGAGCTATTGATCTACAACATAGTTATGCAAATACTATCAGGACTAAGTTCATGATAAATTAAAGTTCAATTTAATCATATTACTTAAGAACTCCCACTTAGATAGACATCCCTCTAGTCATCTAAATGATCACGTGATCCAAATCAACTAAACCATGTCCGATCATCACGTGAGATGGAGTAGTTTTCAATGGTGAACATCACTATGTTGATCATATCTACTATATGATTCACGCTTGACCTTTCGGTCTCCAGTGTTCCGAGGCCATATCTGCATATGCTAGGCTCGTCAAGTTTAACCCGAGTATTCTGCGTGTGTAAAACTGCCTTACACCCGTTGTAGATGAACGTTGAGCTTATCACACCCGATCATCACGTGGTGTCTCGGCACGACGAACTTTGGCAACGGTGCATACTCAGGGAGAACACTTATACCTTGAAATTTTAGTAAGGGATCATCTTATAAAGCTACCGTCAAACTAAGCAAAATAAGATGCATAAAAGATAAACATCACATGCAATCAAAATATGTTACATGATATGGCCATCATCAACTTGTGCCTTTGATCTCCATCTCGAAAGCATCGTCATGATCTCCATCGTCACCGGCATGACACCATGATCTCCATCATCTTGATCTCTATCAACGTGTCATCACATGGTCGTCTTGCCAACTATTGCTCTTGCAACTATTGCTATCGCATAGCGATAAAGTAAAGCAATTATTTGGCGCTTGCATCTTATGCAATAAAGAGACAACCATGGCTCCTGCCAGTTGCCGATGACTTCAACAAAACATGATCATCTCATACAACAATTTATATCTCATCAAGTTTTGACCATATCACATCATAACATGCCCTGCAAAAACAAGTTAGACGTCCTCTACTTTGTTATTGCAAGTTTTACGTGGCTGCTACGGGCTGAGCAAGAACCGTTCTTACCTACGCATCAAAACCACAATGATAGTTCATCAAGTTAGTGCTGTTTTAACCTTCACAAGGACCGGGCGTAGCCACACTCGATTCAACTAAAGTTGGAGAAACTGACACCCGCCAGCCACCTGTGTGCATAGCACGTCGGTAGAACCAGTCTCGCGTAAGCGTACGCGTAATGTCGGTCCGGGCCGCTTCATCCAACAATACCGCCGAATCAAAGTATGACATGCTGGTAAGGAGTATGACTTGTATCGTCCACAACTCACTTGTGTTCTACTCGTGCATATAACATCTACGCATAAACCTGGCTCGGATGCCACTGTTGGGAACGTAGTAATTTCAAAAAAATTCCTACGCACACATAGGATCATGGTGATGCATAGAAACGAGAGGGGAGAGTGTGTCAACGTACCCTCGTAGACCGAAAGCGGAAGCGTTAGCAAAACGCGGTTGATGTAGTCGTACGTCTTCACGATCCGACTGATCCAAGTACCAAACGCACGGCACCTCCGAGTTCAGCACACGTTCAACTCGATGACGTCCCGCGAGCTCCGATCCAGCAAAGCTTCGCCGGATAGTTTTGTCAGCACGACGGCGTGATGATGGTGATGATGATGCTACCGACGCAGGGCTTCGCCTAAGCACCGCTACGATATGATCGAGGTGGATTATGGTGGAGGGGGCACCGCACACGGCTTGGAACAATCAACTTGTGTGTTCTAGGGTGCCCCCTGCCCCCGTATATAAAGGAGCAAGGGGGGAGGCCGGCCCGCCCCTGTAGGGCGCGCCAGGAGGAGGAGTCCTCCTCCTAGTAGGAGTAGGACTCCCCTTTCCTACTCCTACTAGGAGGAAAGGAAGGAGGAGAAGGAGAAGGAAGGAGAGGGAGGAAAAGGAGGAAAGGGGGGCCGGTCCCCTAGTCCAATTCGGTTTGGGCTAGGGGGGCCGCGCGCCATGCCTCCTCTCTTCCTCCACTTGGCCCATGAGGCCCATTACTTCTTCCTCGTATTCCCGTAACTCTCCGGTACCCCGAAAAATACCCGAATCACTCGGAACCTTTCCGATGTCTGAATATAGTCGTCCAATATATCGATCTTTACGTCTCGACCATTTCGAGACTCCTCGTCATGTCCCCGATCTCATCCGGGACTCCGACCTACCTTCGGTACCTCAAATCACATAAACTCATAATATCGATCGTCACAGAACTTTAAGCGTGCGGACCCTACGGGTTCGAGAACTATGTAGACATGACCGAGACATGTCTCTGGTCAATAACCAATAGCGGAACCTGGATGCTCATATTGGTTTCTACATATTGTACGAAGATCTTTATCGGTCAAACCGCATAACAAGATACGTTGTTCCCTTTGTCATCGGTATGTTACTTGCCCGAGATTCGATCGTCGGTATCTTAATACTTAGCTCAATCTCGTTACCGGCCCCCCCCCCCCCCCCCCCCCCCCCCCCCCCCCCCCCCCCCCCCCCCCCCCCCCCCCCCCCCCCCCCCCCCCCCCCCCCCCCCCCCCCCCCCCCCCCCCCCCCCCCCCCCCCCCCCCCCCCCCCCCCCCCCCCCCCCCCCCCCCCCCCCCCCCCCCCCCCCCCCCCCCCCCCCCCCCCCCCCCCCCCCCCCCCCCCCCCCCCCCCCCCCCCCCCCCCCCCCCCCCCCCCCCCCCCCCCCCCCCCCCCCCCCCCCCCCCCCCCCCCCCCCCCCCCCCCCCCCCCCCCCCCCCCCCCCCCCCCCCCCCCCCCCCCCCCCCCCCCCCCCCCCCCCCCCCCCCCCCCCCCCCCCCCCCCCCCTGTTTATCTTTTTCATCAGGTTTAGCAATTCTAGCAGCTTCTTTGCAGAAGTAAATAACATGCCCATCCACATCTTCTTCTAAGAGATCTTTAACCATAGCAATATTAGGTTCAGTCAATCACATCATTCTCTAATGATGTGATCCCATTAATCAAATGACAACTCATGTCTATGGCTAGGAAACTCAACCATCTTTGATCAACGAGCTAGTCAAGTAGAGGCATACTAGTGACACTATGTTTGTCTATGTATTCACACATGTATTATGTTTCCGGTTAATACAATTCTAGCATGAATAATAAACATTTATCATGAAATAAGGAAATAAATAATAACTTTATTATTGCCTCTAGGGCATATTTCCTTCATTTATAGCCCGGTGCTAAGTGTGAACACATATTAGTTTGATAGGTGTGAACAGATTTGCAATTACTTATTGCGTTGTAATCAGTAATGTGACGAGAAACAAGGTCAAAATTTATTGATGGCACAAGGTTGACCACGTGGTTGCTCGCCGTTGAGGCGGCCGCGGCGCGCTCCGCTCTGGCGTCCCTGCGCGCGCTCTGCTCGTCGTTGAGGCAAAGTTACAATGGCAACAGTTAATAATTCTTAATAATTATCTTACATATTCAGGATAATTTAAAATGCCAAATGCGGCAAGGCCCAGAACACTCACGACCTACATATGCATACAATTATAATAAAATATAAGCTAAAAGGCTGAGCTGGAGGCCTTCCGATGATGGTCTTCTCGGACTCCATGATCAGCATAGGACCCTTGCGGTCGTTCACTCCGAGTGTCCCGACCCGCCTCCTCCTACGAAGCTGCTGGCGCTGGGAGGCTCTTGGGGCTGCTGGGCCTCTTCCAGAAGAGCTTGACAGCGTGCAATCACGCGCATGACAACTCCGCGGAACCGCTCCATTTCCATGTCTCTGGCCTGGTAGCAAATTCCGTCGATCACCTGCATCCTCAAGATATCACATTGGCGATGTTCTACTTCGTCGGGGACGTCAACTCTGCCAAGGATGCGCTCGAGCCTGGCCACCACATCATCGGGATCGAGGTTGACACGGCCGCCGCGGGCAATGATGAAGCCGCAGGCTGCCTTTGTCTTGACTAAATCGCAGAGGTCCTCTGCCCATTCCTTGTGGGGCATCAGTCTCTCGATGAGCACTGGTGACGGCGGTTCTTCGGGTGGGTCATTGATCATGCCACCGAGAAGCTCTGGATCTTTTGCACGGTGGATGGCAAACTGCTCATCACACCTCCTCTGAAATATGTCGATTGTGCTCCCAAGGACTGTGACGCCGATATCACTGCCGATGGGCCATGGTGCCTGCACCAGCCGATGAAGCTCTTGCTCCCCGACCTGCTCCGGCTTGTTCCCCTCACCGAAGATGTAATGCAGGTAGGCGTCGACGTCGAAGCTTTGGTCGTTGCCTGGCATGCTTGGAATAACTAATGGTAGATGGCCCCCCCCCCCCCCCCCCCCCCCCCCCCCCCCCCCCCCCCCCCCCCCCCCCCCCCCCCCCCCCCCCCCCCCCCCCCCCCCCCCCCCCCCCCCCCCCCCCCCCCCCCCCCCCCCCCCCCCCCCCCCCCCCCCCCCCCCCCCCCCCCCCCCCCCCCCCCCCCCCCCCCCCCCCCCCCCCCCCCCCCCCCCCCCCCCCCCCCCCCCCCCCCCCCCCCCCCCCCTGTAAGTAGCGAGTAGTTTGATAGCAAGATAATTTGTAACGAACAAGTAACGAAAGTAGCAATAAGTATGCAGAAAGGTAGCCCAATCCTTTTGAGGCAAAGGACAGGCCAAAACGGTCTCTTATGATAAACAAAGCGTTCTTGAGGGTACACGGGAATTTCATCTAGTCACTTTCATCATGTTGGTTTGATTTGTGTTCGCTACTTTGATAATTTGATATGTGGGTGGACCGGTACTTAGGTGCTGTTCTTACTTGAACAAACCTCCTACTTATGATTAACCCTCCCGCAAGCATCCGCAACTACGAGAAAAGTATTAAGAATAAATTCTAACCATAGCATTAAACTCTAGGATCCAATCGGTCCCTTACGGAATAGTGCATAAACTGGGGTTTAAGTTTCTATCACTCTCGCAACCCACCATCTATTTACTACTCCACAATGCATTCCCTTAGGCCCAAATATGGTGAATGGTCATGTAGTCGACGTTCACATGACACCACTAAGGGAATCACAACATACATACCATCAAAATATCGAACACATATCAAGTTCACATGATTACTTGCAACATGATTTCTCCCGTGACCTCAAGAACAAAAGTAACTACTCACAAACAACAAACATGCTCATGATCAGAGGGGTATTAATATGCATAATGGATCTGAACATATAATCTTCCACCAAATAAACCATATAGTAATCAACTACAAGATGTAATCAACACTACTAGTCACCCCCCTAGCACCAATTTATAGTTCCGGTAACAAGATTGAATACAAGAGATGAACTAGGGTTTGAGATGAGATGGTGCTGGTGAAGATGTTGATGGAGATTGCCCTCCCCAAGATGGGAGAGTTGTTGGTGATGATGATGACGATGATTTCCCCCTCCGGGAGGGAAGTTCCCCCGGCAGAATCGCTTCGCCGGAGGGCAAAAGTGCTCCTGCCCAAGTTCCACCTCGAGACGGTGGCGCTCCATCCCGAAAGTATTATTCTTATTTTTTCTAGGTCAAAACCACTTATATACCAGAAGATG
Organism: Thinopyrum obtusiflorum; assembly: GCA_036873465.1. Classification (NCBI taxonomy): domain Eukaryota; kingdom Viridiplantae; phylum Streptophyta; class Magnoliopsida; order Poales; family Poaceae; genus Thinopyrum; species Thinopyrum obtusiflorum. Next base: position 21,671 of record JAAAWM010011919.1, on the reverse strand, counting down.
GGCACCGGAGGTGGGCCGAGGAGGCCACAACCCACCAGGGTGCGCCAGGGGGGCCTGGAGCGCCCAGGTGGGTTGTGCCCACCTGGTGGCTCCCCTCTGGTACTTATTGGCTCCAATATTTCTTATATATTCTATAAAAAATCTCTGTGAAGTTTCAGCCCATTTGGAGTTGTGCAGAATAGGTGGCCTGACGTAGCTTTTTTAGGTCCAGATTTCCAGCTGCCGGAATTCTCCCTCTTGGTGTGTACCTTGCAAATTATGAGAGAAAAGGCATTAGAATTACTTCAAAAAGCATTTTTATGGATAAAAACATTATAAATAACAGTAAGAAAACATGATGCAAAATGGACATATCACATATTCATGCTCAATGCAAACACCAAATAACATTTATTTAGGTTCAATACTAATCCCGAAGGTAGAGGGAGTGTGTGATGGTGATCATATCAACCTTGGAATCATTTCCAACACACATCGTCACCTTGCTTCTAACTAGTCTCTGCAACTCCTGTTTCGAGTTAGTAATCTTAGCAACTGAACCGGTATCAAATACCTAGGTGTTACTACGAACCGATATCAAATACCTAGGTGTGTACCTTGTAAATTATGAGAGAAAAGGCATTAGAATTACTCCAAAAAGCATTATTATGGATAAAAGCATTATAAATAACAGTAAGAAAACATGATGCAAAATGGACATATCACATATTCATGCTCAACGCAAACACCAAATAATATTTATTTAGGTTCAATACTAATCCCGAAAGTAGAGGGAGTGTGTGATGGTGATCATATCAACCTTGGAATCATTTCCAACACACTTTGTCACCTCGCTTCTAACTAGTCTCTGCAACTCCTGTTTTGAGTTAGTAATCTTAGCAACTGAACCGGTATCAAATACCTAGGTGTTACTATGAACACTAGTAAAATACACATCAATAACATGTATATCAAATATACCTTTGTTCACTTTGCCATCCTTCTTATCCGCCAAGTATTTGGAGCAGTTCCACTTCCAGTGACCATTTCCTTCATAGTAGAAGCACTCAGTTTCAGGCTTGGGTCCAGCTTCGGGCTTCTTCACGGGAGTGGCAACTTTCTTGCCATTCTTCTTGAAGTTCCCTTTCTTTCCCTCACTCTGTTTCTTGAAACTAGTGGTCTTGTTAACCATCAACACTTGATGCTTTTTCTTGATTTCTACCTTCGCCGATTTTAGCATCGTGAAGAGCTTGGGAATCGTTTTTGTCATCCCTTGCATATTATAGTTCATCATGAAGTTATAGTAGCTTGGTGATAGTGACTAGAGAACTTTGTCAATCACTATCTTATCTGGAAGATTAACTCCCACTTGATTCAAGCGATTGTAGTACCTAGACATTCTGAGTACATGCTCACTAGCTGAGCTACTCTCCTCCATCTTGTAGGCAAAGTACTTGTCAGAGGTCTCATACCTCTCGACACGGGCATGAATCCGAAATACCAATTTTCAGCTCTTGGAACATCTCATATGCTCCATGGCGTTCAAAAATGGTTTTTGAAGTCTCGGTTCTAAGCCGTAAAGCATGGCGCACTAAACTATCAAGTAGTCATCATACCGAGCTTGTCAAACATTCATAATGTCTGCATATGCTCCTGTAATAGGTCTGTCACCTAGCGGTGCATCAAGGACATAATTCTTCTGTGCAGCAATGAGGATAATCCTCAGATCACGGACCCAGTCCGCATCACTACAAAAAAAGACACATCCGTGACATTTTGGGCCGAACGAATTTTTTTCCTGTCATGCTTATGACACTTCTATGACGATAATTGTGACAAAACCCGGTATCATCATAGATGTGGTGGGCTCCTACTTCTATGACAAAAAATCATGACAAAATATGGGCTTTTCGTCCTAGGCGGGCCGGAGACGCACCTACATGACATTCTTTGGGCCGTCCATGACGGAAAAAATCGTGGTAGAAGCGAGGGCGAGGAAAATATTGGGGAGTTCCCGGTTAAGGTGGGTGGTCGGGGCTGAGCGATGCACGGAGGTTTGCGCGTTTCTCTCGTACACGTACGCGCGTGTGTGTGAGGCGTTGCGCTCTAACTGAACCCGAGCGAGGCGTTGGGCTCTAACTGAACCCGAGCGATTGCACTAGCTACGATACTGAACCCCGATCGATCCCTTGCTATTAACTGAACCCAAGTGATTCCTTCACTACTGCTGCTAACTGAAGCCGGTCAAAGCTGCCTCTTGATGAACAGTTACCAGTGGGGGTTGGATGAACAGGATCCCGTGGTAGTAGAGGTTGTTGCCGCTGGCTGAATAGGACCCCGATCGAGGAGGCGTGGGGGTGGATGAACAGTAACCGGTGGAGGGACCCCGTACGTGGAGGGGCTGGTTGAACAGGACCCCGTGGAGGGCTGGTTGAACAGTAGCCGGTGGAGGCTGGATGAACAGGACCCCGTAGAGGGCTGGTTGAACAGGAGCTGGTGGAGGCTGGATGAACAGGACCCCGTGGATGAACAGTAGCTGGTGAAGGCTGGAGGAAGTCGACGGTGGATGAACAGTAGCAGGTGGAGGCTGGAGGAAGTCGACGGTGGATGAACAGTACCCTATGGAGTCCCGTTTTGCGGTATGCCACACCCCTCCCAATGAACAGGACCCCGTTTCGAACGTAGGAGCTCCAACACAAGTCCGTTTCCTCCGTTTTGCGGTACGCACACCCCTCCCGATCAACAGGACCCTGTTTCGACCATACGCGGTCGAACACAAGTCTGTTTCCTCTGTTTTGCGGTACGCCAGACCCTTCCCGATGAACAGGACCCCGTTTCGACTGTACGCGGTCGAACAGAAGGCCTGTTTCATTCGTTTTGCGGTACGCCAGACCTCGTTTTGGCTGTTCCGTCCAAGCCGGTTGGCTCCCAGTGAACACGACGTATTTCGTTGCCTCCCGATGAACACGGCGCATTCCGTTGCCTCCCCATGAACACAACGCAGTTTCTCCATTCCGACCCAGGCGGTTGGCTTCCGATGAACAGGATTAGTCACTGTACGCGTTAGAGACCCCGCCTGTATGTATGTATGTAGCCGTATTTACTATCTTGCAGCGTGGCCGTACGTACGTGTACACGATATAGACGGGACTGCATGACATGCTATGTCGGCGCCTCTACTTCAACATGTGCCGCTCCTTACTCGGCCACGGTACGTCGCTGCAGAGACACCTATCGACCGCTATGTACGTACACGTTCGCGGCCGGACAGATAACGCTACCTTCGATTCAACCTGGCAGGTCCCAGCTATCAGGGGGTAAGAAGGAAATTCCTTCCGTGCCAAGATAAAGCCGGTGGGTCCCAGCTGTCAGGGGGGAATGTTTTTTTCGCGAAATACAGGGGCTCTTCTGGTAGGTCCGAGGTGTCAGGTGGAGGAATCATTATTTTGCGTGTAATAAGGAGGCACTTCCTTGCGTGCGGCCATGGACCCAGCTGTCAGCCTCTCCACTTATAGTCCTCTTCTGATGGATGTCGTTCGTTGACCGCGTTGACGACGCCGTACCGCCCGAGAGCACCAAGGTGGTGGATGACGGCGCGACCTAGGAAGGGAACGACCCGGAGCCCGGGAATACGCAGCAGTGAATGCCCATGCGGAGGGGAGTACGAGGGTTGACTGCTTCAGCTGCAGTTTGAGGCTGCCGTCTCTGGAGAATAACAGGGGGTGTGGGTGAGTAGAGGGAAGGCCTGGCCAGTAGTAGTATGGTCAGTCGGTGAGGCCTGCGCGGCAGCACAGCCGGCCACGAGAGGCTGGAGCAGGCGGTACGGCGGGCGCAGGTTTGGGCGGCTGGAGCAACAAGACCAGAGGTTGAAGACGCAGCTTGGGCGTTGGATTAACATCCAACGGTCAGTGTAGCTAGAATCGTTTATTGACTAAGTTGACAAAGCCCTGCGTACGCGTTAACTTAGTAGGCCCACAAGTCAGCCTCCAAATCTGGTGGGTCCCAGCTAGCAGGGGAATCAATTTTTTTTCGCGTAATAAGGTGGCATTTCCTAGCGTGCGAAGAATTTTTCTGGTTTTTTATTTCTTCTTTTTTGAGTTAGAATAAAAATAAAACAATTTAGCATCTTCGGTACAATCTATATTTTCACGAAAAGGATCATAATAAAGCTGGTGGGTCCCAGCTGTCAGGGAGAGGAAACTTTTTATTTCCGCGTAATAAAGGAAGCACTTCCTTGCGTGCGAAGATGTAGTTGGTGGGTCAAACCTGTCAGGGGAGAAATTATTTGTTTTCGCATAATACGGGGCACTTGCTGCGTGCGGCCATGGGCCATGTGGGTCCCTACTATCAGCCAATCCACGTACATGCCTCATCCAATGGCTGTCGCTCATTGACAAAGTTGACCACACAGTGCCGGGAGAACCAACACAGTGAACGATGGCGAGTATTACGAAGGGAACGACCCGGAGCCGGCGAAGACACAACAGGGGATGCCCACGCGGAGGGGAGTACGAGGGTTCACTGGTTCAGCTGCGGTGTGAGGCTGCCGTCGCTAGAGAAGAACATGAGGTGTTGGTGAGTAGAGGAATGGCCTGGACAACGTTTGGGAGTAGAGTGGGCCGGTGAAGCCTGCGCGGCAGCACAGCCGGCCACGGGAGGCGGTAGCAGGCGGTACCGCCGGCGGTGGTTTGGGTGGCTGAAGCAAGAATATCCGATATTGAAGAAGCACTACAGCCGTTGCATGGACATCCAACGGCCACTGCTGCTAGAATCGTGTCTTGACTATAAGTTTACAAAGCCTTCCGTACGCCTTAGTAGGCCTACAAGCCTTCCGTACGTGTCACTGACTATAATTCTCAAAAAAATAGTAGGCCCACAAGTGAGCATCACATCTGTGGCAGAGAACATATAGCCCATTTGCGATTTGTAATAATGTACAACCCATTTTTGAATTCTAATGGAATTTACTACAACCCATTTACAGTCTGTTAAAATTACAGCCCATTTTCTAGCCAGGACAACGAATAATAATTTCAACCAACCTCTCAAAACAGAATTCAACCAAAAATCGCACATTTGGATGGGATCCGAAATATTTTTATCCCAAAATTTTGAGTCAGGTTAAATATAATTTCAAAATGAATTTGTATTAGGTAAAAATCTAAAGAAATATTGCGCGCGCAATAAGTAATGAAATTAAAATTGCCAAATTCAAATAATAATATTTTTGAAACTAATTACCTGTTTGGTGCGTTTTTATATATTTACAGCCCAGTTTTTATAATTACATCCCATTTATTATTTCTTAAAGCCCATTTTCTTGTTAGGCCTAATGCATCCCTCATAGGAAAGATTTAGAGCCTAGCGGGGCGGAGAATAACAAGTTGACCTGGGTTGGGTATTCCGCAAAAAAAAGTATAGCTCGGCTAGCCATTTTCACCTTGAAAAAATAATATCTAGGCTGGATATTTGGTCGACATAAAATAATAGCCTGGGCTAGACGGGCCACAGCCCGCCCAGTTGATACCTTGCTCCTCTGAACAACAACAAAAACATCGCTCAAGAAAAACACTACTTACACCTAAAAAACAAATACTGCTCGAGCTGCTGGGTCCGAACTTTCGCCGCTCCTTGTGCAATTCTCTCATTTATTGACTATATAGGTTGATGATGGTGTGGGACCGTGATGTCAGGAAACTAGGAGGAAGCAAAAAAAATTATAGTTGTATATAATAAGGAGGAAATTGCGTACGTACGGCTATGGCCCTAGTGGGTCCCTACTGTCATCCTCTCCAAATAAAGTCATCTCCTGATTCCTCATGTTCCTTGACCATGTTGACAATGCTAGGTGCCACAGCGAGCGCAACAACTCGAAGGACAACGGAGAGGGCCTCGTGGGCCCTACGGATGGTCTGATACAGTGCCCGCTGCTCATTCAGGAAGCCAGGATCATCGGACACCTATGAGCACCTTCGAGAGACTGAGATGGCATGAAACTGTAAGGCCGCGCTTGGGAGCTCTAGATTGTTTCACACCTGTATTAAGATACAAGTGTAATTTACTCGTCATCGGAAACAACTCGTAAAATACAGGCGTAATGAAACCGAGGGCCCGAGGTCTGTAACAAAAACCACGAGTTACGCGTGTAATTTGAGAGACCAGTGTATATTTTACTAGTCGAAATCGTCCAACCAAGCACTTCGCCCAAGACCATCTGCTTTTATTTACAAGCGTCAGTTTTACAAGCGGTTTTGGTTGGAAAACGACGATCCAATCATGGCCTAAGATGATGAGTTGGTCGAAAGATCATATGGTTTCACCTCTAACCTACCCGAGTTGTCGTATAGGCTATGAATGAAACATAAGACAATGAACTTCTTAAGCACAAAAACAACAGAAGAGGATGATCTTCTTAACATGCAAATCACATGCATTAGATCAACATGCAAAACAATATGAAGGATTATTCTCAGGAGGCACGGTGAATAGCTCGTGATGCCGCATGCCACAACATTCCAAGCTCAACTTTGCAATCAAACTCACAAGGCCTGGCATTACATAGACAACATTCAAAACAAACTCTTAAAATACCTTACATAAGTCAACATTCATGTGACTATGCATCTCAGCAGAGTAAATATTTACTTCTGAACTGAAGACATGAATAGGAAAAAATGATCGACGTTGCTCACAACAAAGGGCGTCCCACTCAAAAATATCAAATGCATGTCTTCTGGCTAACATCAACGAGCAAAATTTGACAAGGTTTTCCAATTCCAATATATTAAACTAATGTCTTCTTGATAACATCAATGATTAAACTTTGACAAGCTTTTCCCATTCAAAATATGTAATGCCTATGATTGTGGAACGGGCAGGGTTTGTCATCAGTTTGTCATCTGGTAGTCAGGTGGCTCAAGGTGATGATGAATGATTAGAGAACCATTCGATGTATTATGCATGATGAAGTATTATGGAGGACATGAACCATCTGAACATTTTGTGCAGTTCCACTAAAATCAAGCTGAGCATCCCTATGGATTTCGTATTTATATGCTGCAAGAAAACAAAGACACATCAGCACACACATGAATATTGGCCCCAGTGTCAACCCACCAATCGGTGGACTGACAAACTGAAAGTACGGTAAACAGATTACCATACCCAGATGCCCCATCATTGTTGCTTAGAGTGACATTGATAGACTTGGAGTCCTGTCCTGGCTTCTTGTACTTATTTAGGCACTTGTTTGCCCAGTGTTCCTCTGAACCACAAGTAAAGCAGCCATCTCTCTTTTTGTCTTTCTTCTTGCCCTTCTTAAAGGTAGTATTCTGCTGGACACAGTTATTTCCCTTGAACTTGTGGGAATTCTTCTGCCTTGAAGATGTTGGTAGCTCCATTCAGTAAACATACGCTTACAACTATAATCATCTTCATTATCTTAACATGAAAAGATAGCAATACAATAGCTTGAATTAAACATTTATTCAAAACAATACAATAATATAATGAACACAACATAACAAAGCACGATCATGTGGATGAAGGCCGATACTGACATGGTTTGTTACAGCTGCGCCGGCGACTGACTTGGTCATACCTTTCCTTGTGGAGTTAATTTTGCACCCCAGGTGCTGTTGACTTGAGTTTTCCTTGGTCTGCAGACTAGTCATGTCACCAGCGTCTACAATACTCTAAAGCTTCTCGATCATTCCTTCTGTAATGTAGCACAAATAGTGGCTGCTTCTTTCTGCAAAGTGGTAAGACCAACTGGACCCACTAATGCAACAGTTTGCCTTAAACACATTGGCTCCTTTTGTGTAGTTCAACTAAAATCAAAGTCGAAATAAAACCGAGCAGAAGTTTTGATATCCCTGTATGCAACAATAGGTATAAGGAAAACAATTACTGAGAAATAACGGTTGATGACTTATACTCCCAGAAGAAAAACATCTACTGATCTACCTTATCTTAATGGGAAGCAAAGCAGGAGAGTAGCAATTCTCAATCAATGTGATTCATTCATATTAACTGAGACATTATCTTAACAATGCCTTGTTTCAACATGTATAAAGAACAACAAAACAGAAAAGTACCATTCCTAAAACAATGCGACTGATTCATATTAACAGAGACATTATCTTAACAATACCTTGGTTAAACATGTAGACAGAACTACAAAGCAGGATAGTACCATTTGTAAAACACTGTAACTGATATATAATAACAGAGACATTATCTCAACAATACATTTCTTAAACATGTACTCCGGCCAATCCCTAACAAAAATGGTACTCCCGCCGATCCCTAACAAGTGTTGCAGTTTTGAACTAAGATTCAGTAGTTAATTCTGAGAGTGGCATTGCTTAATTTTACCAGCGGCATTAGATTAACAAAAATCATAAACAGTTCCAGGGGAGAGTGGGTGCAACAACACCATGTGCTTCCAACTACTTATAAAGGGGGTGATGCAGAGTTTGTTGTAACAAAGCAACAAGCATCATGTTTGGATTGGTCCCATTTTTGTTCACTACTTAATGGGAAACGACAGCAATTCAATAGCTTCAATTCAACATTTATTTAAAATGGTACCAATACAAGTAGAACATCATCTCAAAGCACACTGCACGGTCATGTGGATGAAGGCAGGCACTGACCTTTCATGACGCGGACAAGATCACCTACGAATCTGCCAACACGAATAGGAAATCCAATCTCGTTTTGTGTAGTTCAACTAAATCAAGCAAAGTCGCTGGTGTGACATTTAAGTTCGCTATAGCAAAAGTTGAATAGATATCCCTGTTTTAACAGAAGCAAAAAAAGGAAACATTACTGGCCAATAAAGGAGGATGAAACATACGGCAACAAAAAGAAGCATCTAACTTATCTTGATGGAAAACAAAGTAGGACAGTAGCATTTCTAAAACGGTTGCATTGATTCATATTAACAGAGACATTCTCTTAAAACAACATTCATTAAAAATGTAATTTACTTTTAACAGTGGCATTGCTTCAATTTCCAGCGGTATTCTTAGATTAACAACAACAAAATAGTTGTTTGGGACATTGGACATGGGACATGCCAGCACCATGTGCGTCCACACATATAAATGGGTGATGCAGAGTATGTTGCCAAGCAGCATATGTGCGTTGGTCCCATATTTGTTCTCTTTGAACCTTTTTCCTATGTGAGGGCAGCAAATCTAGTCCTGCACAAACTACCCGACCCCCCGTTTCTTTCCTTTTTCAACAAAGAGATAGGTTCCTTACAGCTGTGTGTACTGGGTTACCCCCTTTTTCCCTTTTCGACCAACAAAGCGGCTGGATAGCCAGTCTATACTACTTTCCCTCCCTCCTTTGCTCATTGAACCATGTCCTAGATTCATGCTCCAGCCCACCCCACCCTTCTTTCCTCTTTGAACCAAGACCTAGATTCGACTACAGAATCGAAAAAGATCCGCATGCAGCAAGAGCAATGACGGTTTCAAAAAAAGTTATACCTTAGGGTCGTCGGGATGTGGCTAGGCATGCGGCGGGAGGCCGGATCTACCCACACTACGTAAGGCAATGAGGAAGAAGGGGTTGGTGGCCCTCCCGCATAGGCACTAGGTGAAAGAGAACAGCGCAGCCGACAGTGGATTACCTTCCTAGCCGAAGGCGATAGAGTGAACGCTGCACCTCCTCCCCTTCCTGTTGCGACGGGATCCAGACGACTCCTTCACCAGCTGTGAGGGGGGAGAGAGAGACAGAGGCCTAGATCTGGTGAAGAGGGTGAGAGACTGTGAATATAACAAAACCCTAGCAAAGGAACGCTGAGCCTCCAGCGTGTATATATATATGTAGTGCGGCGAGAGTGTGAAGAGTGCAAACCCTAGCGAACAAGCGCTGAGGCTCCAGCTTATATAGTATTTATATATTACTCGTGTATACTACTAATATATAGTGGAGTGGTTTTATTTTTCTCTCCATAACAATCGTTTTAAATTGTGTAAGTACGAAACGAAACTCTTTATTTAACGTACCAGTGAAGAAAAATACTTACGATCAACTAACGATCCACACATCATGGTCGTACTTCGTGTCCTTCACGTGCGGTACACTACCCTTTGTTAAGTGAACAACCACACATGGGCCAAATTATCGGAAACGTGTGAGAGTGTGTACAAATAAATAATTTTAATTTTAATTATCGGAAAGGTTTGAGAGTATGTACAGTTTGCCCTCTCTCAATAATTGTAGTTTGTTGTGTTCGGCCTAAACTTGGTCAAACTTTACAAAGTTTGACTTTAGTCAAATCTAATATGTAGAGTAAATAAAAATGGAGGGCTACTATGTCCATCCGGGTTTTTATTCCACACCATTTTTTTAATCAAAGTCTGACCACATATTTAGTTAATAGCTGGACAAATAAAATTACAGGGGAGCTGAAGACAAAGTTGTGAGAAGGCTTAGAAATCAATACAAAACTTATGCTCTTAGTAGCAACATCAATCCTTCTTCAAGGAAACATTTGGTTCATAGCCAATTGTGTGATAAATTGCACCAACGTGAAAGACAACTGCTCTCCAACGCAACCAAGGTGAACTGATGAAGGATATCATCTTTGTGGGTAACAAGCAAAGAGCACTAATGGAAGACAGCTTGTTTTTCGTTGAAATCGGTCAGCTTCACCAGCCGATGCAACCATGAGACGTAACCATGAGCATCAATAGGTCATCGTGGTGATGCATCATCCATTTGGCATCAATTTTGGGTGAGGCACCAATGAAGTTCGACAAATCCTCACTGTGGTCTGTCTCTTCTCGGTAATCAAGCTCGAGGAAGGAAGAACCACATGGCAGAGGACAGTGAGGCGGAACAACAATGGCCATCCAATTTTGTGTAGTTACACTAAAATTGAGGAAGACATGCGCGGGTATGGAGATACGCATCGCTCTTTGCAAAAATATAAAAAAGGGATATAGTGTTGTTACTTTGTTTTGCCAGTGTACAAGATTAACAGCAACATCTTAATTGTCAATAAGAATTAATGAAAAGTACACCAACAATCAGAAGCATCATGATTATCTTGATGGGAACTAAACCAGGATACCCGAGAAAAAAAGCAGGACAGAAGCATTTATCGACACCTCTGGATTGACATCAGCATTACTTAAAAGGGACGTCACTTTACCATGGGCATTGCTTCATTTAACCAGTGATAGTATTAGATTAGCAACAGCAATAGGAGCATATGAACAATGACCGCACAACCACCATGTACTTTTTTGTCGAAAAAACATGTATACCTCCACCGAGGCATAAACCAGGACAACTTTTCAAGTGGCCTTTCCTCTATAATAGTAAAAAATAGGTGGTGTTGGACCAGCCGACGAACCCTAGATACTACTGTACATGAGGAGCTGGGGAGTAGTGGCATAGAAGAAAACCCGCATGCAACGACCTGGTGAGCTGAACCAGTACAATGAAGCATGAAATCCAAAAGAAGTTATACCTCAAGTGGACGAGATGTCGCTTAGGCGGGCGGGCGGGATCTGCCCACACGACGGTAGCGAACAAGGGCGCGGAGGACCTTCGTCCGTGCCAGCGCCGGCTCAGAGAGGACGGTGCACATCGGCTTCCTCCATCGCCGACAGCGACAACATCAACGCTGCACCTCCTCACCCCCCGCAGCGAACGGGATTCGGCCGGATCTGTGACCACCGGTGAGGAGAGAGATAGAGTGGACACTGTCATCTTGTTTAGATATGAAGAGGGTGAGAGAGCGAGACGCGAGAAACCCTATCAAACAAGAGGCTATATATACAATGGAGTAAAAAAATCTCTCCATAGCAGTGGTTTTAAATAGAATACGAGCATTCCCGGAAAAAAGAAACGAAAACTGGCGGACAATTTTTTTTAATGTACCAAGAAAGAAAACTCGATCAAAAACACGCCCCCGCTTCCAGGTCGCAGTTTGTATTGCTCACGTGTGGTCCCCGACCCTCCATTATTAAGTGAACAAATTAAAGGATCAAATTATTACGTACGCACGTAAGCTACCACTTCGTGTTCAAATGCGCTCCATCGTGTACTCGCGGGTATCTCGGAGGCAGAGTGAGTGCGTGTACATTTCTTCTTGTACGTCGTACTCCATTTATCTCACTTCATATTGTTTCCCACTGATAATACACAAGTATAGGGGATCGTTTGTAGCCTTCTTCGATAAATAAGAGTGTCGAACCCAACGAGGAGCTAAAGGCAGAACAAATATTCCCTCAAGTTCTAGCGACCATCGATACAACTCTACGCACACTTGACGCTTGCTTTACTGAAAACAAGTATGAAACTATTTTGTAGGTGTGATGCTATAACTACCTTGCAAGAATAAAACTAGAAGTACTTTGCAAGATAATAAAAGTTAGGTGTTTAGTAAAAGGGTTTGTGTTAACAAGAAAGTTATTTGTCCCTAGGCAATCGATAACAAGTACCGGTAATCATTCTTATAATTTTATATGAGGGAGAGGCATGAGCTATCATACTTTCTCTACTTGGATCATATGCACTTATGATTGGAACTCTAGCAAGCATCCGCAACTACTAAAGATCATTAAGGTCGTGAAACCCAACCATAGCATTAAGTATCAAGTCCTCTTTACTCCCATACGTCATACCCCACTTACTCGGGTTTAAGCTTCTGTCACTCTCGCAACCCACCATAAGCGAACCATGAACATATTGCAACACCCTACAGCGGGGGCCCTCACATTTGTGCGAGAACGGAGGGCACCGTAGGACGGCACCATAAATAAAATATACAATCATACCAACCAAGATCACGATTAACCCACAGGACAAAACGGATCCACTCAAACATCATAGGATAACCATAGATCATTGGGAAATAATATATGGAGTTGAGCACCATGTTTAAGTAGAGATTACAGCGGGGAGAAGGGGTGTTACACCGCTGCATAGAGGGGGAGAGAGTTGGATGATTGCTTATTGATGGTTGCTTCTTCCGAGAAACTTACAGTGGGAAAGGTGGGGCTTATGATTTGACTACTCATTACTCACTATTAGTGCAGCACAACGACCGGGCTGAGTCTCCCATGCGGTTGTGCACTAGTCCCTCCATTCTTAAATATTTGTCTTTCTAGAGATTTCAACGAGTGACTACATACGAAGCAAAATGAGTGAATCTACACTCTAAAATATGTCCATTTGAAATTTCTAAAAAGATAAATATTTAGGAACAGAGGGAGTATAATTTTGTGCATGGCACATGGACCCGGATGCTGAAGAGGCTTCTGGCAATGCTATCAAGCTTCCAGCATTTGTTTACATAATTGACGTACTATACAAATAATTTTCCAGCAACATGAAATTGCACAATGCTCTGAGCTTCCAGCTTTTGTTTCGTGTGTCTTTCCATCCATGCTCTTTCAGAAAAAATAAAAAACTAACTTCCTTGCTAATGCATCTCAATGATTAGCAGATCAGACCTAATATTTACATCACAACTGAAGACAAAGTTGTGAGAAGGTGTTAAATTAAAATTGATCCATGCTTTCATTGGCAACAACTTCCCCCCAGCTCTGTCTAAATCAACAAGGCATGTTGGAAAAAAAGTAGCTGTCTAGAGCATGCAACATTCCGATCATTTTGTGCAGTTCCACTAAAATAGAGCTGAGCGTCCCTGTTCCAAAGATATTAAGTGTGATTACAATAACAGAGGACTGTTGGTGAAACAATAAACACACAAATAGAAGTCGGTCACCTTTGCAGTCTCTCTTAAGACTAACTAGTTGGAGAAGATTAAGCAAATAGTTGGAGAAGATTAGGCTCGGAGTTGGATGAGGAGGATAGAGCAAAACCAATCTCCCTTTGTGCAGTCGCACTAAAATGTAGAGACGTTGCCCGTGTGACATTTTAGTACAATTGCACAAAACATCTTAAGAAAAAAGTGATTTGTGCAGTTCACCAAAAGGTCGCAATAGCAACGAGGTGAAATGGATAGCCCTGTTTGTAAAAAAGAGGTAGAAAGGAAACAATTACTGGCCAATAACAGTTGATGACACATACGGCGACAAAAAAGAAGCATATTACTTGTCCTAGGGGAAGATAACAACACGGTTGTGTTTGTCTAAAACGGTGTGAGGACGAGATTACAATATGGAAAGTACGCCGGACGAGCTACGTTTTCGGCAAAC